>UNPT01000614.1:0-21847 GCA_900536445.1 Hymenoscyphus occultus
GAGAAGCCAATCCGCCCGTCTATACTCCTAAGAGGAGGGGACTTATAGGACCCAGTGCTTCGGTGCCACTTACAGATCTTAAAGACGTCCTTACTCTCGATAGCTCTATCGATTAGGTCCCTAAAGTGTAGACCTTTAGCCTTTCGGATCTCTTTACGTAGCTTTTTTCGAGTAGAGTCTATTCCTTCTAGGTTACCAACTCGTCTGTCTCGCTTGATCTGGCTAGCGAGGGCCCGGCACTCCTCCGACCACCAGGGGTGTCCAAAGCCGTGGCCAAGACTACGCTTCGCGCTAGCTTGATAGGCGCTATATAGCACACCCGTGATATAGGAGGCGAGGGAGTCTAAGTCGCTTTCTTGAGGCTGGTCCGGAAGCTGAAAGAGCCAGTCGGGGTCAAGCTTAGTCTCAAGGGTCGAGTGAAAGGCAAGGGATGTGATCAGCTTAGCGAGCGTGTCATTAAAATTGAGCACGTTGAGGAGTGCTACACCAATCGTGCTACCAGTGGCAGTCCCTTGCAGCTCGACCGCAAAAGTAACAAGTAGGACGGCCACCGCAGCCACCAGCAACGCCAAAACGACGTTGAGCCAGCGCTGGATACAGTACAATGCGTAATAAGGCCTTTGAGAATCATCCAGAACTTTGCGGTTCTTTTCGAGAAAACGCGTTTCCCACCCTGCGGCCCGGATTGTGGGCAACCCATCGTATGTCTCCAATATATGACTGTACAGAGGCGATTTGGTTTCAAGATCCAGGTATCTGAGTTGTCGGGACGTCCTCAGATAGAACTTTTGCACGAAATACACAGCTATGATGATAGCAGGGATTGTGGCCGCGATATATCTTGCACCTATGGCTATCAGAATAACCTGTCCCGCACCATTGATGACATAAAAGATGGTCTCAAGAGCATGAGAGGGAAGGTCCAGGTCGACTAAAGCCATATCCTGACTAAAGCGGTTCAGTGTCATCCCCACGTCTGTCTTTGTAAAGAAGCTGTAGGGAGCATTCATGGTTGCTTCGAGTAGAATCCAGTGGAGCTGCGACGCAGATTTTGGGA
The DNA here is from genome assembly GCA_900536445.1 of Hymenoscyphus occultus. Taxonomy (NCBI): domain Eukaryota; kingdom Fungi; phylum Ascomycota; class Leotiomycetes; order Helotiales; family Helotiaceae; genus Hymenoscyphus; species Hymenoscyphus occultus. The sequence continues at coordinate 1,058 of UNPT01000614.1, forward strand.
CGACAACTTGGAACATAAATGCTACTGCGAAGAAGAAGAAGGCCAAAGCAAGAAGACCGAAGGTAACATAGACACCACCGTAGATACCGCTGGTTCGTGATCCTGGCTTGCTTGCCGATGCGCTCACCCACAACTCAAGCCATACCTGAGAAAATCTGAAGCAAAACACATACACTATTGTTAGAGCCAAAAAGCACATGAAATAAGACGTGCCGATAGAAGCAAAGTCATACTTGTATACTTGGAAATCTCCAGTCTGCCGACGCAGGTCTGCGGTAGCATCTTCACCAACGGCCGGCAAGGATGCATTGCTCGTTTTCACAACTGCAGATGTCTCTCCGTCATCCTTATTACTTTCTGCCCTCCGCAAAAATAGTATGCTCTGGATGTAGCCTTCAACTCCTTTCAGATGGTCGTAGCTGCCCTGTTGCTGAATAGTGCCGTCTTGACCAAGCACAACAATTGAGTCAGCAACCTGTACATGGCGGATTGCATGCGTTGCGAGAAAGGCGGTGTTACCACTTCTCTTCACTAAACCCGATGGCCTAAAAATTCGACCGAAAACAAGTTCTTCTGTTGCCGCGTCGAAACCGCTAAGAACATCATCCATGACGATCAAGCGCTTTCGGGAATAGAGTGCTCGTGCAATCGCAATACGCTGCTTCTGACCCCCAGACAAGGCGGCACCCTTGGATCCTACACTGGTCATATCACCATGTACCAGAGAAGCAAAGTCTGGTTGCAGTGCGCACGCATCGACGATCTCCTGATACCAACTCTCGTCGTATGTTGACCCAGCCAGAATATTTTCTCGCAGAGACGTATTCGTCAGCCATGGTTGCTGGCTGCAGTAGGTAATTGATGGCGTTTTGAGGTATACGTAGCCCTGGATCGTTTCGACCTCGCCCAGCAAAGCCTTGAGCAGGGTGGATTTCCCTGATCCAATGGGTCCAAGAAGCATGACGAATGAGCCTTGCACCAGTTGAAGATTGATATTGTGGAGAACAGGGTTCTCGTTAGAGCCATAACTAAAAGATCCGTCGACAATGGATGCTGCACAATAATTGGATTCTTGCGAATATGTTTGCGAAACAAGGCTCGTTATCCCAGTCCGGCTGCTCAGATCAATATCGAGAGAGTTTGTTGAGTTTGAATTATACGGAGATGCTATATATGGGTCCGAATGTTGGCAGAGATCAAGCAGCCTGTCATCCCTCCTGTCTCTGAGCAGCAAATAGTCTTGAATACGATCAAAACATGCTACACAGGCGATGAACGTTGGGATGGCGTTCAGAAGCAATCCGAGCGGCGAAGTCATGATCGAAATGATAGAAAGAGCAGTAAAAGCTCTAGCGGACGTGAGAAGACCCGCAGCATTGCCCACAGGAACAAAAGCAAAGAGCAAAAATGTGAAAGGCGGAGACAAGAAAGTTGGTGCGTTGGCGAAAACGTTGATCCAAGCATCCAGCTTAAGATAATACCTCGCCAAGTTCACTTCCACAACACGCAGAGCCTGTATATCATCGCTGAGTAGTCCAGTTAGGGCCATCATTTTCACAGCTTTTATGTGACCCAGTACTGTTGATGTAACACCTACCCGCTTCTGTACTGCCTCAAGCCAGAGTTTTGTCCTGCTGCCGATGTGCCGGGCAATTTGTATGCCTCCAAAAGTACAAGCAAGAGCTATGATGATTGGAACGATGCATACGATACCCACTTGTCTTTCAAGCAAGTACACTGCAATGCCAACGTCAATGAGTGATGCCCACATCTCATGCGCGTAGCTCAGGCCTAGCGCAATCCGATCGATGTCCGTACTGATGAGTGTCACGGCAGCAGTATCAGCCAGAGAGCCAGTGTCAAGCTTGAGAGTTTTTGCTTATATGAGTGAGACCAAGGCTCCCCTTATCATGGTAATGAGGCGGTACGTTTTGTGCTTATATATTGCGACGCTGAAAGCAAGTCCCAAATATATCAATGCCGTTGCCCCAATCAACCCATATCCAATATTTTTAGACTGTGGAGAGTCGCCATCGTTGACAAAATCAATGACTCGAGCAATCAAGAAAGGCTGAGCAAATGTGAATGTAGTTTGACATAAACGTGGTGGAATGGCGGCCAGAACAGGCCACATCAGACATGTAAACACTGCAATCAGAAAGCTATGATTTCTTTTCTTATCACATCGGTCCCATGTGAAATGGAGGTTCGTCTCGAGCAATTGAGATGAGAGATCCAGGTCAGGTTCGTAAATATCGTCATTCGACAGGATCTTTTGTGAGCCACTCCAAAGCAGCGAGTTGAGCCACCAAAACGAGCTTCGGCTAAGGATCCCACTGACAGACTCGAGGGGCCAAGAACGATAGGGTACTACAAGTAAATTTATTTTGCTTTGTAGTTCTAGCGCAAGGAGTGCAGCTTTAATAACGATAGCAGCGGTAAAAACCGCCAACAATGCCCCCGATACCTCTTTGAGCCACAGTGTCCTAGCCTGAACTGCATCTAATGGAGTTGAGAAGAGGAGATAGACAATGAGTAAAGATGATGGGCGGACCGAGCGACTATGCTCTAAATATGATAGACCAAGAATTACGAAAGCATTAATAAATGCGAGGGCAGCACCTGGAATCGATGCTTGGTTTTGCCACTCTAACCAAGATGCCCAGAGTACTAGGAGACCAAGCTGTAAACAACCGTATAGAACAACAAAGATCAAAAAGTCAAATGTTAGCAGAAAGTCGCCGCGTTGCAAAGAGAATCATGCAGGGCCAAGGGAGCTTACTAATTTCAGATACTGGAGCGTACTAGGGACAGATTTTATATCCTGGTGATACAGTTGTATAAACCGTGGGAGTGATAGAGTCAAAAGTAGTGTTGAGGGAGCTAGCCATAGAATACTCTGTTCGAAGAGGAGCGTAAAGTCAAAGCCTCCTCGACAGTCGCCGCCAGCGTAGGGCCCAAAAGAGCTATCGGTACACCTTAGGGTATGACTATCCATTGCTACAGGTGGTGGATAGCAAGAATTCGAATATCAAATAGAGGTGTTCCACAGGTAGGGGGTGGAAAGACCATGAAACAGGTCAAACTTTGGCGAGATTCTTCCTCGAGAGCTGCAGCATCAATCCGTGGTGTTTTCGCACCAATGAACGCTCAATTACCACATTATATGGAGGACTTTAGCCTTTTCAAAACTCATACAAGTTAGCTAGCTAGTAAGGCAGGAATCAGGGCTTCTTTCGCCCCAAGGGAGACCGAAGGGCTCGTGACTTACTGACAATTATAATCACGTTATACCGGGTGTATAATTCAGCTAAATATTCTGCAAAATACGAGGAAAGTTTTACACGGTATAAGGTTATCGTGGTGTTTACCTAGCCAGGTTCAATTGTTCTGCCAGCTGCAGCTTCCTATGAATCAGTTAGTAGATCAATTCCTCATCTTGACTTTACGCAACAAGGGGACGTGGAAACAAGCTCCCGCTGTCAAACAGCTCGGACCGCTACCGGTGCTCGTACAGAGGTGCACACTTACAGGTACATTCAATGACGTTATGAAGCAGGATAAGGCTGGAGTAGATTCAGTAAGCCGCTACGAGCACATATGAAGCTAGCAGGTAAGATCCTTACCTCGCCTCTCTCTTATCGATCCCATCACCTCAAGTGCAACAATCATAATACCTGTATGTTGCGCTGCATATACCTGCCCTGTCACTATTCCCGAGTACCACTCTCCTCAGCCAATGGCAAAGCTTATCATACGAGCAGCTGGGCTCCACACTGTAGATCTGTAGATCCGGGGAACATTGTTTTTATTTCGCCAACAATAACGGTGTAGAATATGTTTAAGCTCGGAGCGGACAGGGTTTCCTACCTTGACCATGCAGATGCAGGTCGTGGTAAGGTTCAGTCCGAATGCTACATACCCCCCTCTTTAGCAAACAAGGCCTCGACAAGCAAGATGGGAAGAAATTCTCTCGCCCTTACCATGCGTAATGATCTTGATCATCATGATCTCAGTCATGATATGCCTTTTTCGTCCCAACTTTCAAGCGCTCCGACGTAGTGAACTGGGTGGGTACAACAGATTGTAGATCCGTCACTTAACGTATTCATGCTGACTTCCTTTGCGGTTCTCTCGAGGTCTAGGAGTCCCCCCGCCCTACTCATCCTCAGAATTCTAATCTCCATGCCAAAGCTGCTGTTCCTTTGTTGTAGTCATTGAACGAAATCGTCGAAGAAAAAACACGCGAAAATGGCGACACCACGCCCTATCTCATCAAACTCGGACGAGGAACGCCTCTTGAAAGACTACAATCCCTCCTCGTTAAGCTACAACCTCCAAGTCACCAAATATAAGCGACGGTCTCCAAAACTCCGTACCATACTCTGGCTTGGCCTTCTCATCACGACACTCCTCCTCACCATCTCAACGACTCTCCTCATCATCCTCCTCACCCGCCAAAAATCTTTCCATAAACCACACATCGTAGGCCAAAACGACACCGAGACCTTCTCAACCTGGAAAGACTGCGGCTCCTCCTCCTCCTCAGCCCGCTCCAAGGGTTGCATCTTCGACCTAATGCTAACCTCATGGGTGCACCCGGACTGCTCGGACCCGGAGCTCATGGAAAACTACCTCTCGGCGCATAGCTACAGCTGGTTCAGCGACAAAGCGCTCACGCAGCCGCTGTCGAGCGAGTATGTGCGAAAGGGCACGTACGTGGAGGTGTACACCGACAACTACTACCACTTTGCACATTGTGGGTATGCGTGGGAGATGCAGATGCGTAAGTGGAGGAGCGGACGGCCCATTGATAGTGTGTTGTGGGGATATCACCATACCGTGCATTGTGCAACGGCGTTGGTGAACCATGTGCAGCCGCATAATATTACGACGTTGAGCCTAGGATTTGATTCCTGTGGAACTCCGTAATGGGTGATGTAGTTCAGAGCTTGTAAATATGTACCAGACAGTCTACTGAAGCCTAGAAATTTTTATTCCATGACTTCAATTCAATGAATAATGCTCTGTGTGTAGCTCTGCTCGCAGGGTGAACATTACTACTTACTACCCCATTGCATCGTCCGGTTCAGCCTCTTCGTAGACAATCCGCTTCACAAAAAGTAAAGTACTGAATGAGAGTATGAACAAGCCGCCTGCAACCATAAAAGGTAGTCCCTCCCATGGTGTACCAAGTCTAAGGCCCAAAGCAAAGGTGCCAGTATAGACAGGTCCGGCAATTGATGAGCCCAGGACAATGAGAATTGTCATAGCTGAATATACCACGCTGATGTCTTCGGCGGCAATCGTGTACGTCAACAGAGAACGAAGAATATCAATGATACCGGTCCCCATGGAAAGACAAACGAAGCCTATTATTGAGTTAGCACGAATCACGAATCTGAACGGTGAGAAGGTACTTGGAATCGCCAGGCCTATGACAGGTGCAATTCCGAGGCCGAGTGCGCCAATCATCAGAGTGAAAGTACAAGCCAACGCGATGGATCGGTCCTTCGCGTAAGGAGACATCTTGCATCGACTGATAAACATATGGCTCGCTAGAGGAAGGAGGACCACGAGAAAGAAAAGCTCGACTCCTTCACCGAGAAACCAGAGGAAATTGGCCTGCGTAGGGCGAATTATTAGCTGGGGCCACAATACAAGCAGCGAGGCGAGTAGACATACCCTTGCGAAGCTCCAGTGAAATCTTTTTGATATATAGAGCAGTAGTATTGTCGATACGGAATTATCCCCCAGCTGGCAAATAAAGATCAGACACAAGAGTAAGGAAATCTGAGGGTTGGCTGTGAGCAATCTCCAGATATTCTTTATGGTTGTAGCCAATCTGGCAAGTCTTTCTCGGACGCCTGGCACCCCTACACTGCTCGATGATATATTGATTTGTGAGGCTGGGTCGCCTGTGCCCTTGAGAGCGCTTGCGGATGTCATGGTAGAATTTGAAATCATGAGGGACATGACCAGCGAAAGCGATATACAGGCCAAGCCCAAGTACCACGGCGCCCAAACATCACGAACCATCAGGAACGAAGCGGTGCTCTGTGCAAGCATCGCAGCTACGATACCCGCTGCATGGAGACGGAAGAAGATGCTGGTTCTAGCTTCGGCGGAGACCACGTCGGCAACAATGATATGTATCATCGATGAAGCGACGCCCATCCCTCCACCGATGCTCTCAAACATGGGACCTAGCCACACCAAACGGAGCGGGAGCGAGTCTGGGTAGGAATACACCGTGAGTGCCCATATCTGCTCCAGCAGCACGCCGACAATGGAAAGCGACAGAACCAACGCTCGCCCGTATTTGTTGGCGACCACGCCGTAGGGGATGGCAAGAATGGTAGGCAAAGCTCCCAGAAGCCTCTCCAGGCCTTGGATCATGGCGAGTTCCTCCTGCACTTGGCGAGCTTTGCATCGCTGGTCGTCGACGAAACTGATTGCGTGTGTATCATAGTGTTGTCGACATACAATCGACTGGTATATCTCCGTCTGCGGCGCTGGCTGTATATTTTGGCCCAGCCAGAGGAAAAAGGTCGTGAGATATATCCATGGAAGGATGGATCGATGTGATTTTTTCGGCTCATGATTTTCAGCATGGACATGTAGGAGGAACGTGGTCCTATCATCTACGATGGCTGAATCGTCGTCGCTCTCGCTATATCGCGGCATCATCTCTGTCTCACTCGGGGATTGACTGAAATTGCATGTTTGTGAAGTGGAAGTATCTCGAGGTAAGTAAGGCAAAAGCAAAATCCCGGGCTGTCTCGTTTGGGATCTCACCCGCATTCATGATCAACAGTTCCTCTCTGCTCCTGGTGCTCTCTCTGAAAGAGTGACGTAAGGGGTACCCATTTTTCCCGCAGATACCAAATACAAGCACTTCTACTCAGCTGCAGATGAGTATAGGTATGGCGTGCCTATATATCTATCAGACATGCCGCCGACTGGGAATCGTGCGTAGAGAATTGTTGCTCGGAATGATGCATGACGCGAGCTCCAACGTGCCATTACTGAAAGATGAAGTCGACCAAGAACACCCGCAAGCTGCAGGAGAGTCTCGCCTGTTCACGTGGGCGCGCGAGCTTCGATCTTCCAGGTGGCTTCCGCTTGGGGCGTTATTTACTACCATCATGGTCCTGGTATCTGGACTGCTGGTGCTGAGTAAGTGGATCGTGTCACGTGTGTGTAGCTTTACCAACTAACACCTGTGACCCGACCATCAGTCTTACATCCATCTCAACATGCACTCGCTACCTGCTCCACGCCTGAATGTAGGCATATAGCAGAGGAGCTCAAGAGGTCATTGTCTCCCAACTATGAGCATATCGATCCATGCAACGACTTCCGAAACTTCACGTGCGCCGGATGGGATCTCCATCATGACCTGCGGGAAAATCAGGTCGATTTGCAAGTCGGCACACTTATGGCGGAAGATGTTTATGAGATCTTGCGCCGTCTTTTAGAAACGCCAGACAACTCCTACGAGGTATCGTCAGACAGGCAAAACTATGAAAAGCTCACGCATGCCTACTCTGCTTGCATGGACGAGGACACGCTGCGATCGGTTGGTGCAGAACCCTTACGGCAAATACTTGGACAGGTCAAGAAGCTCTTCACGGTCCAGGAGGGAGCAATAGCTTCAAATGCTCAGTCCGGTCGTGCTCGAGCAGCTTTGGAATCCAAGCAGTTATCCAAAGTATTGACCTTCTTAGCCGAGATCGAAGTATCAGCCTTTGTCTCACTTCCAGTCCAGGTCGGTGGCTTCCAAACACAAAACTCACCGTAAACTGATCAGCATTACAGGCAAACGAGAGAGATCCAGGTTCTATGACTATATACATAGACCTGCCGAAACATCCCGGTCTTCCAACAAGACAGTACTACACAGATCTTGACATCGTTGAGAAGTACACGGAGGCCATCAGCCATGTATTTCAAGGCTTGAAACTGATTAACAATGATGGAAGCAGTCTTGACTGGTCCACTGTGAGCAACTCATCGAAGAACCTTGTCGATTTGGAAATGCAACTGGCTGCCGCGTACCCCAGTGGAATGGAGAGAAGCAACATTAGCGAGTATTATAACTCCTTGACTCTGCAGGCCGCCGATGCCCTAATGCCACAAATCTCCATCAAAGACCTCGTTCTTGCACTGAGCCCCGACTGTGTCCCGGAATATGTTATTGTGAAATTTCCCCGCTACCTGGAGACCCTATCACTCATACTTGACCGTACCGACAAGGTTACTATCGAAAACTATATTCTGTGGAAAGTCATTCAAAGCTATAATCAATATGTCGAAGACGATGCCGTTACACCTCTGAAGCGGTTCAATCGGTGGCTTGAGGGTCAAGATCCGGACCGTTACAAGGCAAGATGGAGAGACTGCATAAAGCATGTCGATGACAATCTGGGTTGGCTGACAAGTAGATTCTATGTTCAGAAAACCTATTCGGCAGATGACGTGGACTTCGCAACTTCGATAGGGTCGCGCATCAGTGATGCGTTCATTTCCACCCTCCATCAAACGGAATGGATGAGCAAGGAAGTGCGTCGGCTTGCCATAGACAAGGTTCTGAATATCACATATCGAATCAGCCATCCTCTTTCTAGCCCCAACATTGACGATCCAGAGTCGGTACAGCTCTATTATTCTAGGATAGAAATCTCGAATCAAGATTTCTTCGCCAATGTTTTGTCAATGACACGAGATCGGGTCAGGCGATTGTGGTTGAAAGCCGGCAAGGCTACAAACAGGGACGAATGGAGCAGGTCCGCAACATCATCGTGAGTTACCTGCTCACAATAATCATCGCGTTATTGACCCAATAGAACTGCCTACTACCGACACACATCCAATGAAATCATTCTGCCCGCAGGAATGCTGCAACCACCCGCCTTTTGGGGCGTCCACGCCCCAAGATACATAACCTACGGCGCATTCGGTTCGATCGCTGGCCACGAATTAAGCCATGCCTTCGACTCAACAGGCCGCCATTTCGACCAGACGGGGAACTACACGAACTGGTGGGACCCCCCAACCATCGCCGCCTTCCAGCAACGAACTCGCTGTTTCGTAACCCAATATGCAAACTACAGCATCACATCCCCTACCGGCACGCAGCTCCATGTAGATGGCCAGCTCACGCTGAACGAAAACATCGCCGATGCAGGCGGTCTGGGTGCCGCCTTCGCGGCGTGGAGGCTGCACGAGGAGATGGAGCCGGATGGGCTTCTCCCAGGTCTCGAGGGGTTCAGCAAGGAACAGCTGTTCTTCATTGCCTATGGCGGGATGTGGTGTGCCAAAACGCGGCCGGCGAATCTGGCGGATAGGATCTATTCGGATCCCCACGCGCCTAGCTTTGCGCGCTTGCTGGGGACGATGCAGAATTCTGGGGACTTTCGACGCGCGTTTCATTGCGAGAGAGAGGAGCCTACTTGTGTGCTGTGGTGATTGTTTTCTTGTCGCTGGCTATATTACTTGGGAGTCTGTTTCTTTCTTCCGGAAACTTCTCTAGGGACCGGTTATGAGGTGTGAGCAATTCACTTCAAACTTTGTCTTGATATGCCCCCCGCAAAGCAAATACTCCGTAGAATTAGCAAAGAGCTCGGATCATATACGGGGGTCTTGAGACGTATGTACGACGGGATTATATGGATTGCGGAAAGGCGGGAATGGGCTTGTTGACTCTTAATCTAATAGTATATCAAAATAAGCGAGCTCTAGATAAAGTGAATAAACACATCTCAAAATCTCGTTGCATATCGCGCCAACAATCGATTTTACTTGCAGATCTGTTTCAGGAAGGCGTACGGATTTATCTTACATTAGAAGGTGTATTCTCACGAGTGGTATTTTTTGTAGATTGCAATACCCGGATCTCCCCAACATCGCCCTAGTATTTCTCAAATTCGGGTGAATATATCATGTTATCAGTCAACCTGACCAATGGTTTCCACCGCATGGAACCTGTATGCATGGAATGTAACAGGAGCGTACAACACAGAAGGGGCATATGCCAGGGCTATGTACTCCGTAAGCCAGACTCCTGCCTACAGGCGATAGCTCCCTAGTCATCTGAATACAACTTATCTGGCACCCTAGCCTTCCATATTCCTCGCAAAATATCACTTTCCTAAAGTCTTGTTGCATATCGTAACCAAACGGTTTCTCCAAAGCTTCCAGAAGAAAGAGCAGATGCGAGAATCTACAGAACAGTGGAAGTCCCTGTCGATATATCAATCATATGCGGGTGAATTACAATTCCCCGATTCTTGTAGCATTTCGCAAGCAATCGATTTCCAGAGTCTTACTGATATAGGCTGTATACCAGATACTTCTATTTACTAAGTAGTAAACCTATTAACAAGTCCTAGATAGAATCAACAAACGAGCTAGAAATGTAGTGAATACCAACTCGCAAGACTTCTATTACAGGTGCCAAACACCATTTAATCTAAGTCCTTAAAACCCCAAAATCTTCTAGACAGGCTAGTATCTAAGAAGCGGGAGAAGGATGAGGCGACTAAACAAGTGTACTTCCATATTTTGTTGCGCAATATAGTACTGTATCACGTAGCCGGAAAGTAAAATGAAGTCTAGGCTGGTATTATCGTTACTTAGTTCGTTGGACATGGATTCAATAATGCTTCTTTAAAAGAGTGGAGTGTGTATAGGTTGAATTCCAGGGCTCGTTAAGGTGCCTGAGTGTGTTGGTGAATATGAACCTCCAATTTCTATAGTACAAGCAAGTCAAAGCACGCAAACTCGCAAGGGTGTAACACATTTGGCAAGTGAGAACTGTCTTCCAAGTTTGTCACATATCACATATCACATCGCCATAAATCGATCGTGCCAATAGCTTGAATCATGTCCACGATACCAATTTGTAACGACCATCTTCATTGACCCCGCTTAATTTTGCTTTTCTATTATAAAGGGGGTGGACAGTCAATGCTGGACACTGTCGCTGATCATAGTACGTCTCGGCCCCGCCTTTCAGCTAAACCAGCGAATCAAAGACTCATATTTGGGCGATATAGACTTTTTTCACATATGATCTACGTGACAGTGTCTAGCATTGACTGTCCCACCCCTTTACTCGAGTATGTCAAAACCAACCAACCAACCAACCAACCAATTTCCCCGATCCTCCCCCCCGCTAAATACAATACATCATACACCAAAGAATCCTACCCACCAAATCAGATCCAAAATCCCCCCCCAAATTCCGCCTTCAAAGTCACCCTACCGACTTTCCCATTTTCCCACCATCATCAAATACCATGAGATCCGATTGTAATTTGTATACCATAAACAGAAACAGAAATAGATCTTCAAACGCCCTATTCATGCTAAGGGGTGTGGTGTGGTGTGGTGTGGTATACCGGACGGACGCTCTGAATCCACGAGATGGAATATAGATGAAAGGATGAGTTCTGTTAAGAAAGCTCGTCGCACAAGGCAGGGAAATAAATTCAGCTTTCAGACCGAAATATCTTTGTATAATTTATAAACTACCCTCCTTTTTGGTACCCTTCATAGACTCACAACAGAGTGTGTACTAAAAGCCAGACCCCCGATCCCATTCATCGCATCAGCGTCATCACAGCACTTTGCTTTTCAAGGACCATATAAAAAGTACCTACACCCAAAAGAAGTATTAAAGTTACATATACCCCCTTCGCTATCACAAACCTCACAACTCCCCCCCAAAAACACCACTAACATCAAATCCCTCCACATACAAGACCAATCCTATCCAACCCCCTAAAATTCCAAATCCTCCCGCTAAATCCAAATTTCACACTCAAAAATACAATAAACTCATCTACATTCTAGAAACACCAAATTTCCACGGACCATATTATACAACATCAAAGAATAAAACCAAGATTCTCTAGCTCCACAAAAAAAAAAGATTTTCGAACCCAAAAAATAAGGATATAACCTCAAGTATCCATATTCAAAATTCTTAATATCCACGACTTGAAAACCCGGATTTCCGGGCTCTACACGACTTCTCCTCCTTTTTCCTTTGTAAAAAAAACTCTCTTCTATCCCTTACCTTACACTACCTTTGTCATATCTCCTCGACGCCCCGTATGTACATTTCAAATTTAAGGTTTACGATTTCCTATTTAGGCGGTCGGAACGTTCGGAATACTACTTAGGCGAGCTACGGGGCTTGGTCCGACATGCTCCGCGCCAATTGAGTAGTGCTACTAAGACAAAAAGTGGATGCCTCAAACCTAAAATTTGAAATGTACATACGGGGCGTCGAGGAGATACAATATTTAAAGGGATAAATGAATCTTAGAGGCAACTTAAGACTACCTTTGTCATATATCTTACAATTAGAGGGATAAATGAATCTTAGAGGTAATTTAAGCCCAAGCCCCGGATATTAATTCTTTTCTCCTATTTTAAGGTGTAGGACGCCTAACCTAACTCCCGTGGCGAGTAAGAAGGCGAGAGAGAGTAAGGAGAAAGAATAGTTCGTAAAGCTATTTGTGAATTTAAAAGTACTTACTTGGGATAATTAAGTAGTTTATTTCTAGAGGTAGCTAGCTAGGTAGGTAGGTATCTCCTATCTTCTCCTACGTAAGCTGGTGTTACGGAACGTACTGGAGTTCACCCCCTTTGTTGTTTAGCATGTGACTCTTGCTTTGGCGAGACTCTCCTTGTACTTTCGACACGGATCCATACGAGTCACGCTAGCCTTGTCAGGAAGACGCTGGTCTCATTCAGGAAGGATCCATGGTACAGGAGAGCTCCTATATTAGAGCATTCCTTTCCCCCTTAGCTAGCTTCTTTTTAGTTATCCACTTTTTACATAGCTTATTCTAATAGTCTTCTGTTTTGTCCTTGACAGCAGGTATATTAAAAATACGATTTAGTTATATAAAATAAGTTTGACTTAGTCCCCCTTCACTTTCTCTACCTTATAACCCTATAGAGGACTATATATATACTATAAGATAGCTACTTACAGTTAATTCCTCGTAACTTCGAGAGTATTACCTATATTATAAATCTACTACCTACCTTTATCTAAACAGAAATAAAACGTTCTCTAGAAAGTAGTATACTAACAGGGGCAGGGTAAAGGTAATAAAGTTATACAAATCCCTAAAATCAGGATACTTAAGTCAAATAATCGTAATCATTATAACAATCATCTAAAAGGGCTAGGTAGGTACAGTAGTAAAAGACATACAATCTCTCACACAAAACCACCACAGTCCCATCTAACCCCCACCCCCTAAAATTCCAAATTCCTCCGCTAAATCCTAGCAAGTCTTATACATAGAAATACAAGGAATTTATAGAAATACCGAATTCGAATGTACGAGAAGTATATATAAGTAACTTTGAAGAATAAAAGATAAGGTTATTTTAGATATCAAAAAAGGATTTTGGAAGTATGGAGTTGGGATGATCCTTATTATATACCTAGGTAGGTATCCTTAGGATTCCATTGAGAAAAGAGGGACCTAAGGTTTATGTGTGTAAGGATAGCGGTATTCTTGTATCTAGGTGCATTTGGAGTTAAGAAATCTGGTTCGGATGGGTCGGATGGGTCGGATGACTCTCGGATGGCTCGGAGGGGAAGGAGAAGGAGGAGAAGGAGAAGGATTTGTTGAGATGGATGTGTGGGTGGAAGTTGTGTGAGTTGGTATGTAGCGGAGTAGGTAGGGGAGGAAGGAAGTTGGGCTGAGATTTTAAAACAAATTACTTCTATTCAGAAAGGAAGATTCTATGAATTCATTTCCTATGAGGTAGAAAGGTCCAGATCATGACATCTTCCCTCTTCTAGAGATAGAGATAGAGGAAAGTAAACATTGTTATAGTCAACCCCCTTCCCCTTCCCCTCCCCTTCGAAAACCTGGCTCACTTTATTCTAAGCGGTCAAAAAAGATGGTGTAAAATAATGTTTCATTAACAGGTATCATGTATTAACCGTGGAAGATGCCAGATCCTAGGTATGAATGATCTGCTGCAGGTATCGTATCCCAAGCAAGTGCTAGTGCAAGTTTGCAGCAAGTATGCCATGCGAGTGCAACCCCCCAACCCCAACCCCCCGATCCCACAACACCGAAGCTGCCCAAATGCAAGTATGCAAGAAAAACAAACAAAACAAAAAACAAAACGTCTAACAAACTTTACCAAGAAATGAAGGTTATAAAACAAAGAGCAGGGCTTCGACGAGTTTCCCGCGGTAGGTAGGTAGGTAGGTAGATAGCAGTGAGATCCTCACATACTACCATCCTCCCCAACCAAAGCCTCCACCTCAATCGAGACCTTCATCCCGGGAAACGCCAACTCCTTTACCCCCGTGGCCGTCCAAATCGGCTTATGCCCCGGAATCCTCTCCTTCAGCTTCCGCACTATCAGATCAAAGCTAACACTAAGATCGGTATGAAAACTGCGCACGGCAAACACATCCTCCCAGCCCTTGAGGCCTTGCGAGCGGAGGATGGCATCGATGTTGTCGAACGCCAGGTCCACCTGCAGCATGATGTTCTTCTCGTCGATCTTGCCGTTGTTGTCCCATCCCCCCTGTGCGGCGACGCGGCAGGTGTTGCCCACGATCACGGACTGCGAGTAATGGCATAGCTCGCTGAATTTGTGGCCCGCGTCGTTGCCGTTGGAGAAGGGGAGGGAGTGCATCTTGACGTTGGACACCTTGATGCGGCGCTTTTTTATGGGTTTGCCGTCTTTGCCTATTGAGGCGGGGTCGGAGGGGGCGCGGGAGTGCGAGGAGTTGGGGTTGCGAGAGACATAATCTGGAGGGGGGCCGGCTATGGCTTTTGCTCTGGGATCAGATATTAGTAGATTGATTCCAAGAGATATGAAATCATCTGAGGGGTATCTGGGAGCAACGTACTTTTCGAAAATTCCTGGGAGATGCATCTTGACGATGTTATGTGTATGTGATCTTCTGGAGTTGGAAATAAGTTGTGAATGGTATGATGAAGTATTATTTCAAGAAGAAAGAGGGAAGACGAGATCCGATAATCTGGGGAGAACGGTTCGTCTTATAAGTGCCAATGAAGAAAACATAATGGTCAGGTCACCTTTTTAGAGACAGGGACCCGCGCGGGGAGAGAGCAAAATGCGAAACTCACTGTCAGAGTGTCCGGATTTCTAGAGTCCGCGTCGTTCTTGGGAAGACATTCGGTGGATATTCCCGATGAAGCTGCCAGAGTTCCATACCCAAGTAAAGACCGAGAGAACGACGCCAAGGGTCAATTTATACCTGGGCGCCAAGGCAACCTTATAGATTTGTTGGGACGATAACGAGGCATAGAATGAAGAAATCATGGTCAATTGAGGATTTTGAATTTTGGATGACGAGGCAGCTGCTTTCGAAACGAGAAATTGTATGTAGAGAAAGTTAGCGATGGTGATGGAGTCAAAATGAAGTTGAGTTGCGGTAGAGAATAGTGTGCACGTGTACGAGTTCAGAGCAGCCAAGCTATCGCTATGAAGCTTAAAGGACCTTGTTGTGCTTCATCTTTCTCCTGGCCAAGAGCCGAGTCAGTCCAATCTTGAAACGATATCAGTTGGGGGTAAGGCAAGGTTCTCCTCATTATAAGCGCAAAGGTCCATAATGTGAGCTTATTTCAGCGGGGAAGCAGTGCGAGGAGGTACGAAACAAGGGGCCTCTTTTGATATTGGAGGGAATCAGAGAATTGGGTCCACCACAATTATGTTGTACCACACACATGAGCACCCCCTCTTAAAGATTGGATGCCTAGCGTTCAAAGTTCACAGATCAGACGAAGACTCACTTGATCGACTCAATTCCGCTAAAGCGTCAATGCAGCGAGATACGAATTAGGGGATTGCCCAATCTCGGGAGAGAAGAATGACTTGTAAGTCAATCAATGATCATCATTCGGGTTGTGAAGCCAGCAGAATTGCATAAAATGGATAATGGGCAAATGTTGGTACAGGGTGTTCTCGCACCTAGGACATCTATTCCTCCATTTTATCCTTGTCATCATCTTTCGTCTCTTCATCGTCTTCCTCACCTTCCAAATGTTTCTTTGCTAATCGCTCGGCTTCCTCCAAAATATCCTTTGGTACTTCTTCGTGTCTTCCTTTCGTAGGACCATCCAAATTGCTAATCCAAGTCATCTCCAACTCAAACTCCTTGTCCTTGTTATCGGCATGTGCAACATAGATGATTCTGGCAGCCTCCTTGACACCATCCTCGAGACTCAATTTACCAGCAGCCAAGTCCAATTTCTCCAATTCTGCTTTGGCGGTTTGTCGTCCTTTGCCGGTTGCTGCACCATAGTAACCCCAGTACATCCCACTCGGCTCAATCATGTAAAGTCCTGGTCCACCATATGTCTTCCCCTCGACCTTACCTCCTGCACCACTAATTGGACCACTTCCAACTTGGCCATCCACTGGAAGTTCGAGCTCGGAATCCCAACCTCCTACAATTGCTGTGATACCGAAAGGTCGTACGGAAGAGTAAAGGGTGTATGCTTGAAGATATCCACCCATTCGGCTTGCAAGATCCTTGACTGTGATGGGGGTTTTGTAGACTGAACGCCAGTTGGCAGCTTCATCGCGTGCGTGAGATACAAAGTGTCTACCGTCGGGTACGAGTCCAGATGATACCTGTGATGATGTTAGGCGTTGTACTGTTTCATTATGATGTGCAAGTCTTGGGAGCAAAACATACGGCACCAATATGTCTGTCAACAGTCGCAATACGTTTGTTTGCACCAGCCTTTAATAGCTTGCTTGAGATGACCTTCTCCACAGCCAGCACTACTCCATCTTTGCACCGGATTCCGATGGATGTTCCTCCGTTCTCTACTGCCTTGACTGCATACTCGACTTGGAAATTCCGGCCATCTGGGGAGAAGACGGAGTTGGAGAGATCGTAACCTGTACCTATTGACGTCTAGCTACGGTCAGTTTATGAGCTCTGGTGGGGCCTAGTCATGTTATTTGGAGATAAGTTGTAGCATACCATGATGGAACCGGGTTTATGGGGAGGTTCAGGTTCGGAGGTACAGAGTTGGATGTAATTGTGGGTGTGGGATTGCCGTAGCTCTGTTTATTGAAGCTCACGAAGCTCTAGCCAGGCATCTGAAGCCGCGTCTGATCGAGCTTGAGGTTAAGGCTGCCATAAGGCTGCAGCTTATATAAGCCAGTCACAAGTCACATGATCGCTCCCCCTGGCTTACAGCCCTAGGTGCAGGGCATCCACGAGTGGTTTCCCCTGATCAGGAGGGGTACAAAGTGCTTCTATTGAAAATTCCAGCCTTCTTTTTGAGTCGTATTAAATTCATATTTTATATCTTATCCTCGTATAATTACCTAGATTTTGATCAATGTTGTCAGCTACCTACTTTTTCATTAAACCACTCTCTAGGTAAGGACTGCAGCAGCTAGTTGTGTGGTTTGGGTTTGATCTCCTCTCAGTGGATGGTCAGTCTAGAGATGAGGGTCAGATGTCCTGGCGTGTCGTACCACGATTGGCTTCACAGTTGGCCGATTCCCAACAAGTGCCACGCTAACTACCAAGTTGATTTGCAAATTCCCAGGCTTGTCCACCTAGATACTGTCTACCACATTTTGGTGGTCGGGCAGCGGCGCTTGATGCAGGCGAATGGAGTGAATATGGACCCGTCATTGTGCCTGCCCCTGTGAGTGTTGTGGCTGCCGTGGGTGTGGGTGTGGGTGTGGGTGTGGGTGTGGGTGTGGGTGTGGGTTTGGGTGCAGGTGCATTAGAAACATTCACAGGGAGGGAGAGGGGTAGTCGTCGTTGGGCAGTTACTAACGAGCCCTCCTTAAATAACTTCATCTCCTTCCTTTGATCCTCATCCTCCTTTCAACACCAACACCTACACCCACACCCACACCCACACCCACGACCGACCATCCGATCTGACCCCTCTCTTTGAGAACTCTGCATTCAGACCATCTTCATCGCCACGTTGTTTGCTCCTCTGAACTCATCGCATCATCGGGGACATCGCACGTACCCCGCAACTCCCAAACTCCTACTGTCACCAACACCAACAGAATCGACCGATCTCCAGATTTGTTTGACCGCTTACCCTCCCTTGAACTCTCTCAAGTCGTCAAGTACATACACATACATACTCATAGCTTAGAGAAAATAAAAGCAAACAAGCATCGTTCCACTGTCCACAGTCTGCTCTGCTGCCCCGAGTATCCCGTCTGCGTCCCTGCTGCCAATTTGCTCCTGCCACTCTAGCTTCTCCTTCCTTCCAAGCTCCAGACCGATTCCTTTTCTCCTCCCTTTCCTGGCATCTCGTCAGAATCAGACAGACAAGCTGGCTCTTTGCAGAGCTACACTTGAGCATCTCCAAGTACTTCGCAGCAAGGTATGCTGCTTGCCCCACGGATCTCCATTAGACTAACCGTCATAGAACAGTTCCCTGCCAAATACTCTGGACTCGCCTACCATGTCTACTCAAGAAGAACTTGCAACCCTCTTTGCTAGAAACCTCCATCTAGACAACAATTATGTTGCCCCTCAACCCGAAGCCGCACCTGCACCTGCACCGGCCCCCGGTGAGGAACCATATGTGTACTCGATATCACAACACTATCACCACTCAGCACACGTTGTACCACAACAACAACCAGCAAGACCAGCCTCGGAGCCTCCTCAAACTGATCAGCTTACTACCGAAATTATACTTGCTAGACACGGAGTAGATGTTAGCACCCTCTTCCCTTCACAACTCGACTTGTTCAAGACGGCCGATGCCGGTCAACAGATGAGACTGGTCGAGCTATGGAGAATTTGCCCACCGGACTATGGCGGACATGCATTGACACAAGATCTCTGGCCTGCAACCTCGTTCCAACAGGAAGAATCTATGGCAAAAGTACGATACGAGCGTCAGATGTTGGAAGAACGCGCCTCAAGAACCAACGGAGACCAAAGTATGGATAGCGATACCATGAGCGAAACTAGCAATAGTCCTCTCACCCCAATTCAAGGTGGCGATGGAAGATGGGCTAATGTCCCTTCCTGTGCTGAACCATACATGATGTCTGGGTACGAAGCTCTAGCTCAACGAGAATACGAGCAATCTGCATTGGCTGCTGGTCCATCCAAAGATGTATACTCACATTTCGGAACATCGGGACCGCAATACAACCGCTCTACTGATCCTGTCTACAACCAAGAAAGTCACCACTGCCCTAACGGCGGCGACTGGGCTCAACGGATGGCTATGGAGAACCAGTACGGGGCTTTCGAGCAACAACAATATCAACACAATGGAGGACCAGTGATTAGTGAATACGGTGAAGACGAAGAGATGTTGTAGATACACACACTCAGCATAGGTATATAGCTTGATTGGCAACTTGCTGGTCATAGATTTAGTTGGACTTTTGTCGATGGATTTACCTGATAAGCAGGGATGGGCATCATTGTTTCTGGCGCATGGCATTACAGATTGGTACATATGGCATGTTAAGGGTATGGGGGGTTTCTTCATGAGTTATGAATGCATGGCATTTTATGATAATGGGCGAAGGACTTGTGGGAAGGTTCTCTAGGCATTCTACTCTCTTCGTCTTCATGTTTTTTCCTCTTCATGTATCATGTCTTTGTCTTTCTTGATCGATGTAATGGGGGTACTCGTACCGGGATCCGAATTTCCTTTGTGAGGTACGTAATTGATTCATCCTCACTCCTCCCAGAACACACCTCTTCCTCCCTCCCTCCCTTCCTCCCTTCCTCCCTTCCCTCCCTCCCCTACACAATACAACTCTAGAGGCCTTCCCACCTCTTCTCTCGAGGTACGTATTGAACCATCATCCCTTCCAGAACCACCATTCCCTTCCCTTGACTCCCCTCCTTCCCTTCACCGGCATGGAAACAACCCTTACAGGACTTCACTAAGCTACTTCCTTTACTTGTCGAAGTTGTCCTCGAGGTACGTACGCGTCTTACCAATCCCTACCACCCCTCTTACGAACGCAAGGCAATAAGGTCTTACTACTTACCTGAAAGCAAGGTTCCTTCCTGGAGTTTCTCCCCTGGTTTGGATCTGGATCTTCTTGGATTTCGAATGTGCTCCCCTTTTTTGTGTGTTGGGTTTGATTTGATTGTTTGATTTTGATTGGGCTGTTTATTAATATGAATACAAATACGAATATAAATTTCGATCTCATACGTGATTTGTAATTTGTAATTTGTGAATACAAGGTTTTCCTCTAATTGTTTTCTTTTTTTCTTTTTGGGTGTTCTTGTACTTATTATACATGTGTATATACGAGATTCAGGAAAGTGATATAAATAGAAGTAGTTAGTTTATAGTAAATGAGGAAGACAAGTACGGGGGAATATATTATATTTCCCCTCCATCATCAACACTACAACATTATCGTCCGTCCGACACACTATCGGAGCTCTTTAGCCTCTTTTTGCTCAGCATTCTCCCTTTAATAATAAGCTATAAGCTAAAATATCGATATGCTATGCCTACAGAGAAGAGGGGTCTTGCCGCGGTTTGTAAGGGCGGGAAATCGCGCTAGAGGCGGACCTGAATCCTGATCCTGAGCGTGGCCTGAGCCGTAGCTAGGGTAGAACTCTAGGGATGATAGGTATGACGGCGACGCTGTTTGTGCGTATACGGCCTGTGTATACGTGGGATTTGGGAACGTGATGTAAATTTTAGATTTTAGATTTGATTTTAGGGAAGAAGGGAGGGGGGTTTTTTCTAGTAGTGTTTATTAGGGGGGGGGGGGGGA
>UNPT01000590.1:0-23957 GCA_900536445.1 Hymenoscyphus occultus
ATATATTTCTAGGGTCTGCCTAAAGGGGTAGGACTTCGTATTAAGGATAGAGCCGCCGCGAGTAAGGCAGACTCCACCGCCGGTACTCCCGTCTTCTAGCCTAGAGCCATCTGTATAGACAACTAGGTCGGTGTGTAGTATAGTAGCTAGGAATTCTAAGAAGCGCTCCTTATATGTATCCTTATCCTCTATGGGGGTCGGACCGCCTATAGTAGTAAGACGGGCTTCGCGGTCGAAACCCTGGGTCTATGGGGGATCTTGGATCGGGTCTATAGACTCGGAGAGTGGGAGGGCCCGCCTGTTCCTATAGAAGAGCCTAGAGCTAAGGCAGGGCGAGTTGGCACAACGCCGGAGGGGGTGGTCTAGGTTAAGACGTCGAGTTCTAGCCTCTAGTGCCTCGCTACGTCCTATAAGAGCGATTTCCGGGGCGAGTAGTCCTGCCTCGAGAAGGAGGACTAAGGAGGGGGTAGTCCTATAGACCGGTAGAATAACTCTAGCGCACTTATTTATAACCTAGCTAAGGAGGCCGAGGTGTTTACTAATTCGGTTATTAACTTGCTATAACTTCGACCCTCTAGTCTTAGACCGGCCAGGGTACTAGGTCTTACTACCAAAGTATACGATAGAGAGAACACAGGCGGTGGCCGCCTGTTTTAGGAGGTGTAGGGGAGAGCCGCGAACTATGTTTGTTATACTCTTTAGAGCTTGAGTAACTACAGTAGCTTTCCCCGCTATTCGCTTAACGTAGCTAAGGAAGGAAAGCCTTAGGTCGAAGTAGATACTAAGCTAGCGGAGCTCTTAGGTCGGGAAGATAGTCTTATTACTAACTATAATAGGCAAGGGTTAGTAGATACTACGACCCTTCTGTTTTCTTTTACAGGAGAAATGAATTAACTCGGACTTATTGCTATTAAAGGTAATTCCCTTGTCTATACCCTATTAGAGTAGACAGGTTACTTGTTTAGAGAGGGGGCTAACGTTCTCGGTCTTACTTATACTTATTACAAGAAGGGCGACGTCGTCGGCGTATCTAAACCGCCTAAGGGCTAGAAGGTCTCCTAGGCTAGAAGAAAAGAGGGGCTGAACATAGAGCATAAACAGGATTAGAGAGATCGGCGATCCCTGAGGGAGCCCGCACTTTAAAGGCGTAGTTACCCCGACCTCCCCGTCAGGCTTAATACGGACTATTCTATTAGAGAGAAAAGAGGTGACCTAGGAGATAAAGTAGTCTAGCCAGCCCTGTTCCCTAAGTCTCTTAATAAGACGACCCAGGAGAACAGCGTCGAAAGCCCCCTTTATATCTAGCGTAAGAAGTAAGGCCTCTAGTTTCTCGCTTAGCGCTTCCTCGATATCGTGAGTAAGGCACGTTATAAGATCTGTAGCTACGCGAAGAGGGAGGGCCCCGAACTGGTTTAGTCTGAGTACTACCTCCTTAATACTAATCTAAGAGACTCTCTTAGCAAGGAGCCTCTCGAGCCCCTTGCCGAGAACCGAGAGGAGGGAGATAGGGCGGTAAGCCCTAGGCGAGGACTTGTCTTTCTTATTCAGCTTCGGGATAATAGCTATAATCGCTAAGCGGAAGTATTTTAGGTAGTATCTAGAGTTAATATAACCCTAGAACAAGGTAAAGATAACGTGCCTAATCCGGGGCTAAGCGATCTTAAATACCCCTGTAATAAGCTTGTCCTCCCCAGGGGCGGTCGAGGCCTTACCGAGGATCGACTCCTTTACCTCGCGGGGGGGTTAGAGGGGCCTAGGGGAGTCTACAGGTCGGTACTGTTAGCGTAGTCGAGGGAATATCCCCTATTTCGGCCTTATTTGTAAGGAGTTCCTGAACTAGAATCCTCTGTTTCTCCTCTGTCGTATAACCGAGGCGACCAGATAAGTCTTTTAGGGGGGGGGACTTATATACCCCTATACTCTAGTGCTATTTATAGATCTTGAAGACGTCCTTAGTCTCGGTCGCCTTATTAATCAGGTCCTGGAAGTAACTTCTCTTCGCCCTCTGTATTTCCCTCCGAAGTTCTTTCCGTAGTATAGTAACTATCTGGTCTTTTCCTTCCCGCCGGGCCGCCCTTATCTAGGATAAGAGGGATCGGCACTCTATACTCTACCAAGGGTGACCAAAGCCATGCCCTAGGCCTCGCTTTGCGCTACTACGGTAGGCGCCCTGTAGCGCATTTACGATATATAGAGCTAGGCTGTCAAGTTCTCCGTCTAGCGGGGCCTCTACGAGTTCAAATAGCTAGTCTGAGTGTAGGCGAGTCTCTAGGGTAGCTAGAAAGGCCTCCTCGTCTAGGGTGCTAAGACGAAGTAGGGGATCCTTCTCGGCTAGGCCCCCTATCTAGGGTAGGCGAGTTATGACAGGGAGGTGGTCGGAGCCGTACTCGAAAGTTAGGTCAACGTTTGTAAAGGCTCCTCTTTGTAGAAGGGCGCTAGAGCAGAACGCTAGATCGAGGGTATTCCTAAGGTTGTGGGTCTACGCGCCTAGCGGAATTAAGAGTTATAGACCTTTCTCTTTAACCTACGTAGTAAGGAGGGAGGCCTGGGCGCTCTCTTGGCCAATATAGTCCGGCTGCTAGAGCTCGCTTTTTAAGTTAAGGTCTCCGGCTATAAGTAGGTTCCTAGTATGTATTATCCCCGAGCAGAGAACTAGGGACAGTGCCTCTCTAGCCCCTCTAGCCCCTATAGGTGCGTTGTAAACATTAAGTATACTAAGCGGGGGTCCTTGAAGGGACGGGATCTCGAGGTAAACAAGGTCTTGTGAGAGGGAGTAAGAGGGTAGAAGCTAATTCGCTAGAACCCTAACGCCCTTCCGGATAAAGGTAAGGGCCCGTAGGGGACCTAGATTCTAATCCCAAATCGGTGCGAGGTAGTCGTAGTTCGGGTGTCCTTGTAATCTGCTGGGCAAGCTAAGCGCAGATATATAGCTCTTAGACAAGAATAATATCGACTCGGTTCTCGTGGGCCGTCTACAGGATAAGTTCCTAGTAGGACGCGCACCTATGTGTATTAATCTTTAGGATCTGTAGACTACGGCTAGTATTCGTTCCTCGATGCCTACTCATAGAAGGGTAGGTGTGGAGGGGCCGAGGGTAGAAGGACTGGAGCTACTAAGGGGGGGAGCCTGGCTATGGACAGGAAGGAGAGCCAGGGCAGTGCCAATAGGGGTCGCCGGGTCGCCTATATCAGTGTCGGAGAGCTGACAGGGGGAGTCTTCCTCGCTTCGGAGGCGCATTTCGTTGCAGCCTTGAACAATAGTCTTCCTGTTCTCGGTAGAGTAGTGGCCTGTCGGCCTAGGGCGTAGTTAGCACCTAGGATCGTCTGCTGCGTGAGGGCCTTGATAGTAAAGGCATTTAGTCTTACACTAGGTATAGATAATACACCTTGGGTAGTTTGCTTCGGAATAGTTATTACTACCGTAGGCCCGGCATTGTTCTTTCCTCCTATAGACTCTAGTATTATACTAGTCCTAGTATCTAGTACACTAGATAATCTTGACCTTCTTTAGAATAGGACGAAGGTAGGCTCGGGTACTAAAGAGGTTAACCTCCCCTGGGAAGCTATTTATAGTCTCGGCGTTGGAGTCTTTAAAGAAGATGTTCTAGGAAGTATAGGGGTTCTCGTCTAGTCGAGAGTTCTCGGTAAGGATCGCTCTAGCTAGCGCGACTTTAAAAGCTTCCTTTAATACTAGGATAATATCTTCTTAGGTAGTAGGTCGGAGGGTAGTTATAATCCCGCCTCGCTCGTCGAGTTCTACCGACTCGATGTTTCTAGGAATCAGGGAAGCTCGGAATGGAGTCCAATTTGTAGACTGTTCGATACGAGCGGCACGGAACAGGGTCTAAATACCAGCCTTCTTTGAGGACAGAAGAGTCTATTATGCGCTATTACTAGTAGCAGTTATAGCAAATCCAGAAGCGATAGGGAGTACCCCTTGAACAAGGTCTTTACATCCAATTCTAGGGTTACGGAGGGCCGAAAGAATAGCGTAGCTAGATAGTCTACGCTCAGGGGCGTCAGGGGCAAGGCGGACGAAGATACAGAGGTCGTTCCTCTTTTTTAGTCCTTTAGAGACCTAGGTAGACTAGGGAGGGATAAGCGAGGTGTTGTTTTGTTTACTTTGAAGTACAGAGGCGTATGACGAGGCTAGCTTCGAGGCTAGCTTCGTAACTAGCTTCGAGGCTAGCTTCGTAACTAGCTTCGAGGCTGCCAAGGCTTCAGCGGTCCGTGCGAAGGAAGATTTTTTTAAGGGAGACGGAGGGGGGGAGAGTTGGGTAGGGGCGTTATTCCTAGCTAGGATACGGAGAGGAGTAAGTTGCTAGGGGGGCTGGTTTATAAGAGGTAGGGTGCCGGTTGTGTATACGTAGTAGAACGAGAGGCAGAGGGTCGCTATTTGGTTACAGAGTTCTAATAGAGACGGGAGTATGTCCGCTAGAGCGCGGTCGACAATTAGACTTAGGTAGTTATCGACTGCTTCTGTAGTCCTACCATAGAATAGTTGTCCGACCTTGCTCCTCTCTAGCACCTTTGAGGTACCAGAGACGAATTGGGCCTAGATGTTAGGTAGGGGAGGGAGGGGGCGATTCCCTGCCCCTTTTCCCCCCCTGTTAAAGGGGGTAGGAGACGGGGGCGGGGGGGCTCGAGAGAACATGTCCTCGGAAGGAAATTAGCGCTTTAGTCTAAAGCAGAAGTAACTAGATCGTTTAGAACAAAAAGTCTAGTTCGTGAAAAAAGATGTTGCTAAGCTAGTTATTAATTTATACGTTTAAACTACCTAGAGAATTACTTTATGGTAAAATATAATAGAGGGGATAGGAGTGAGGCGACAATATTATTCTTAGGTTTTACGTTATTTTACGTTACGATTAACCCTTGATTCTATAATCTAAGAGGAATAAAGGTAACAAGCCCAGGGGGAGTAGGAAAAACCCCCCCAAAAAAGAGAGAAAAGAATTCTACTTAATAGTAATTTACTCTCATCCCATAAGTTTTCTTTTCGGATGATTCTCGAGTTAAGATATATACGCGAAGCGGCGAACGAAATAAATAGTAACAGCGACGTAAAAAATATCAATCAATTGCTATGGAAGAACTCGCCCTAGAATTATAGAAGTATACTATACAAGTAGACGTAAGAGGGAAAGGAGAAGAAGATATATGACGTAAGATAGTCAGTCAGTCGTTTTCTTGCTATTAAGATGTCCGAATTGAATTAGGAACGAGAATAACCCCCCTTCCTTCTAAATCACCTACGAGAGAACTCACCCGACCCTTTACTTATACCGCAAAATTCTCCAGATTCCCTTTGTAACAAAAGAAAACCAGAAGAAAAAAACTAGAAGAAAAAAAACCTACATAATACCAATCATCCACCCTCCAAACCCATCCCCTCCCATCAATCCCCTCCCACAAACAACACACTAAAAATAGCCCATCAACCCATCCCTCTCACACCCTACCCATCCACCCATCCCCTTAGCCCAGCCCCCAACAAACCCCCCTCCCCAAACAAGCACCTCACCTCACCAAAGCAGACAGACTGCCCCAAAAACAATCTTTTGTTGCATGTAGCAGTGTGTGTTCATCGACGATTCAATGCCTCCGACCCCATCGATGCAGGTTGTCGTGCCCCCTGATCCGATGTGTGGCGGTGCCGGGGGTCGTGATCGGGCGGGTTAATGGGCGATGCCAAGGTTGTGATGGGGGGTGGCGATCGTGTGGTGTGTTTTTGTGGGGAGTGGCGAGAAGATGAGATGGGGATGGGGATGAGAGTGGTATTGGGAGGGACTGAGGGAGAGGGAGGGAGAGGGAGGAGGAGATGGGAGAGAGATGGGAGGGACGGAGAGAATGTTGGAGAGAGGAAAGTTTGTTAACTGGCAAAGTCACGACTGGTCACTGGTTTGGAAGGGGACGGGGTTTCTTCGGGACCTGTGCTTATTCGCCTCTACTGGTGTTTAATTATCCATCACTACCTAAGAAGACATCTAGAAAATCTCATGAATGGTGATAGAACATTGTCAATTATTGAATTACTACGTATAGTATTCTCCAGTCTGTTGAAAAGGGTTGGTATGTAAAATTAATTCTCCACATGTGCGAAGGTACTGTATTAAAAGCTTCGAACAAGCACGTAGGGGGTTAGATTCCGTTCCTGGTTCGAGGACCTACTACGACTTAACAATTTAATAATTCAATACCTAGTGAAAGAGGAAATATATCGAGAAATCCAAAAGGGTTATTCAATTCAAGAGTTCCTGATCTCCGAGTCGCCTCTATGAATTCTTCATTCAAGAAAAGAAAAAAGAAACCAAGAAAACAACCAATTCCCAAAACGCCATCCCAACCAGACTCCCAAAAAAAAACCTCCCTCGCCAAACACAAAAACCCCCCATCAACCTACCCCTTCAAACACCCAACCCTCACTCCCTCTTGACAACAAGCCGTCAACGCAACCCTAGGAACCCACTCCCTATCCCCACCCCTCCCCTCCAACCCCCCAAGCACCTGCACCAACCTCACAATCGTATACCCCGCCTCGGTCAGGGCGTACTGCTGGCCGACACAGATCCTCGGTCCGCCGTTGAAGGGGAGGTATCCCCATCCGGGCCTCAGGACCTTTGCGTTTTTATCAGAGGATGAGGAGGAGGAGGAAGAGTCCCATCGTTCGGGACGGAATTCAGAGGCGTCGGGTCCGTAGATGTCGGTTCGTCGGTGCAGTGCGTAGACGGAGTAGGCTACTATTCCGCCGCGGGGGATGAAGAGGGGGTGTTGGCCGTTGGTGCCGCCGCCTAGGGGGAGGATGGTGTCTTTGAGGGCGTAGCGGGCGTTGGCTGGGACGGGGGGATAAAGGCGGAGAGCTGAGGGGGTGTTAGATGGGTTTATGGGGGTGAGAAAGGAAGTGTTGGATGAGAGCGATGTTTGACTTACATTCGTTGAGAACGTATTTGAGATACTTCATATCACGAAGAGTCTCGTAATCTGGTTTCTTCCCATTCAACGTATCGATTTCCGCCTTCAGTTTTTGGAAGACGTGGGGATGTCGGACGAGAGCGTGGAAGGTGTTGGATAGGAGGCTTGCGGTGGTGTCCCTACCGGCTAGCAATATATTCAAGAGCTGATCACGCAAGACTTGCGGGTCTCGGGTGGATTTTATTAACTCGGTTAAGAAAACGTATCTCTCGCCCTCTTCGTCGAAAGGCTTCTCTGTGTTATCAGAGGGAGTGCTTTGCAGGGCCTCAAGTACGATTCTATCGACGAATCGATGGACCTCTTTACAAGCCTTGTCAAAGTTTGTATCGCGGTAAAGCCAAGCTAGTTTTCCCATTCGAATTCGCATGCCTAACCGGCTTTGAGCTAGGTCGAAAGCTTTTCCAAATCTTTCTTGGTCTGAGCCTTGAGGAGCGTCAAATGATCCGACGGATTGACCGAAGAGGAATTCAGTCGCGGAGTCTAGAGTCAGTTGAAAGAAGAGCGGTTGGAGATCGAATGTTGTGCCATCTTGAGGGATATGAGCAATCAGCTTCTGGATGTGAGTTTCGAATGTGTCGAGGTTGGCTACTTGAGCTTTTGTGAAGTTTGGTCTGACAAGAGCCTGTTCAGCGTTAGTACTTTACTGTGACCACTATTTCTTAGTGCTTACCCTTGAGTGTTCCCATTCAGCGCCATCTATCGGAATATCAGTATGGCTTTGAAAATATTGCCAAGAGGGAAAAGGTAATACCAGTTGTGAAAATCCCCTTTCCAAGCAAAGGTCTACATGCCTCTTGGCGACCCCCTATCCCAAAGTCTTTGAAGCTTGTCGCCAGAATCGTTTTGATATTCTCCGTTTCTATCGTATTGTAGAAACGACCTCCCATTAAAGAAAGAGACCACGTAAGTCCATATTTCTGATACCGTGAATAGGCCAAGCCAAGAACATTGTTATTCTTGAAAGCCTCAACTTGAACTCGGAAGATATCATATCCGAGAATAGGGTCAAGTTGTGGAATTCTTGTCTCGGGCTGACAACCGTGTTTCCGCTTGAAAAGTGCCACTTGGATAGATCTGAAGATAAATCTGGTTGCGAGGAGCAAGGTCAGGAAGGTGACGATGGTGAATACATTGTACGCCATTCGACCTGAAGCCCTGAGAAGACATGCAGTAAAGAGGTGAAAGAGAAGAAAGAGAGAGCCAAAACGAAGGACAAGAGAACCAGAACTCAAGACATGAGAGAACGTGCGAACGCCGGAGTTCATCTAATCATGAGGCTGAGGGCAATTGGTGAGCTGAGTGCTGTTCACTCGCTCAACATATGCTCCTCACCGTATTGTAAGACCACTGAAGAAAGGAAGCGAGGCAAAGAAAAGGCACAATTGAGATGGTGGAAGGATGATCTTCCTCCGTGTTCGTATATATCCACGTGGACCTGCTCACTTGTGCTGGGTTCCTTCCGTGATTCTGCTGCTCTGATTTGCCTTGATTTGCTGAAGATATCTCGGTCGTCAGGAATGATTGCGACTGGCGCAATATCTTGAGACCACAGGCATAGTTGAAGGAGGAAGTCGTGCAATGCGGCTCGACCATTGGCTAGATTACGAGCGGGGGCGGAATATTGTTTAGGCGAGGAAGCTATGTAAGCAGCCTCTTTTTCGGGTTCTACCCATTTTCAGCTTGCTGTTCGTACACGATGCGATGCGAGTTTGCAAGAAAAATATTCTTGCCTGATTCACAAGAAATTCATAAAACAAAGGATTGTATGAAGGGGATTTTATGATTCTTACATCTTATGCCTGACTCTCATGTCGGGTCGCGCCGGCAAGATCTCATCCTATATATTTTCGTCCAGCACGTCGTTCCGTGGCTCGCGTAGTAGATCACCGAGAAGTTTCAATTAACCATGAATGATCGTAGATTTTTACAGCCAGTCCTTCTAAGAAATACCCACCATTTTCAAAATAGATTGAGTTGACCGATCCCTGGCTCTCAAGCTTTTCGCTACTCCACTTGTTTGCCTTTCCATATCAAACGTGCGCAGTTTAAATAAAGCCTCAGATCGGGCGAGAGTCGAGACCTCAAGATCATCCTGATGGAATTTTCTTTCACCCATTTCGGCCCACCCTTCTGCCTACCGAGTATCCACAGATGGACCGCTGCGTGTCTGCCTAAGTAGCTCATTAGCCCAACTACTCGAGTAATCCGCTCTGAAATGTAGAAAGCATGGCCAAGGCGCCTCTCAACCACTTGTGAAGCCAACTGCTGGCTCTAGCAAAAGTGCACGAATGATAACGACTCAACGAAAGACGTTGTAGTAGTAGGCCCGATAGGCTATCGCCAATCTTTGTGTGCAAGCACGAATACCGGTACCACAAATTGCATATATGAGAACATCGAGCTTGAAGTGACGACGTTCATTGGCTATTTTAAGCTATTCTTGACGTCTTCGACAAATGTTGGCACTCAAGTCAAGTCGGGTACAGCCGTGTGCTAAGAAGTGTCTGTATGGGTACTTGAGACAGTGCAATAATACCAGACAAATTGGAAACGCTACAGCCTCAAAGCAAATACTGAAGTACTTCGTAGGAGATTGTGGCGCTTCCTTATCTCTTATCGCAAGCCTTTTTGGAAATTTCTCTCCTGATAAACGTTTGAGAATGACGCAACATTTCAGACAGTCGGCGGCTTCTCGGAAGTTGCGAGAATCGGAGCATTTTTCGCTGTCGGGCCGCTCTCGACCGAATCCATCAAACGAATCCATCAAGCGAAGAACAGAAGACACAGGGAGGATGGCTGCCATTTCCATAGTGACAATTAAATTGAGACTTCTAGTGAGTCATAGTAGTGTGATGACTTATTCCATCGATCTTAGATTCATCGGCAACATTCAACTCGTACTTGTAAAAGAGCACCTCAAGTGACGGCGTATGAGTGAGTGTATGGATGTATGCAGGGGGCCTTGGGAATGATTAGCACATGGTATGATAGAAGAGCCTTGGCCCTTGTTACTGTACGCATACGCAGGGCATACGCCATATTCCATGTGTTGTGATGCTGCACCTGCACCGGATCTTTTCAGGTGCCTCCGATTGCGGGCACAAAGTCTCTCGAGGCAGGTAGACCGCGTTCTCCCGCAGACACACATCTGTACGGAGCTATGGATCCTCAAAGTCAAGGAACGGCTTAAGAGAATTCACCTGAGAGAGCTCCCATCAATGGCCGTCAATATCCAGCATGGAGGGCGTATCCTTCCTACCCTCGAGCTCACCCTCACCCTCACCCTCACTCATACCCTCCAGTCTGGGTCTGGACGGAATAAGCCCGAGATATCTAAAGATACCGAGCACCCGGGAGACCAGACACCAGCGAGCAACAAAGAGCAAAGAGCCCTTTGGGCGACACACGACGTTGGTGTTGGTGTTGGTACTATTCATATCAAATACGAGTACTCATAGAATACTAGAGTACTTCCCACTCTCTCACATCTCTCTCTCGCCACAATTGCCCAGCCCTGAGTCCTGACTCTCAACGGAACCCCCACCAACCGTCCGTCCCACCATCAACGGTGCCCACTCTCGTCTGCACTGGCTTAAGGTTGCGCCCACCAGGCCGGCATTGGCACTGGCATGATTGGCGTGGCATTGAGTTGACATTGGCTCGGAAGGGCTTGATATCAAAGTTAGATGTGCGTAGGGTTCCGTCTTCATCGCCCACTAAAGTGGATATCAACATCGGCTGTCGCTGCAGGCCGTGAGCTGAGGTGACGGTGACTGCACCGAGACGGGAATCTGGCTGGCTGTCTGCCAAAGGCAGATTCTGATCTGTGCAGGCGCGAACCTGCGAGTAAAAACGGCAGGATCGAACGCATGTGAAGAGAAATCTTCCTTCTCCTGAACTCTCTCGATCTCTCGACCTCTCGACCTTCTCATTGTCAACCCGTGCCGGTCTTTACCCCCCTTCACCCGCGACTCTTATCAGGGCAACTTTTTTCTATATCACTTTTGCCTCGCTGCCCACCATCCATAGCTTTTTTTTCATTGCATACAATATTTGCTCGAACTCGAGCTTCGCGCATGCAATAGCTTGCCAACATGCCTAGCTTCAATCCTCTGGGAAACATTACGGGCAGGACGAGTGCGACTTTATTTGAAATTCGGTATATCATGTTGTCGCAAACGTCCTGTCGACTAGCTAATGCTTTGTAGCCTCGACAATGACATTCTCGTCCTTCGTGGAGCCGCGGACGAAGCCTCCAGCCAAATGCTCAAAGGATCGGTGGTTTTGTGTCTTCCGGCGCCTCTGAGAGTTGAAGATGTACATATGCGAATGACGGGCCATCTGAGAGTTGGGTGGGTTGTTTGTTGCGCAAAATTAACTTTCCATACTGACTTTACGACCCCAGATGGAATGATGCGAGATATACCCCAACCGGCATATCGAATAACAAAGTTGAGAGCAAAGCCGAAATATTCAATCACCTGTGGGCCCCCTTCTATGGTGGAGGAGGTCCTGGGTCCTCTTCCAAAGGAGGAATTTTACAAGCGGGAAACTACGAATGGCCCTTTGAGCTCGTCGTACCAGGTGGCATGGCCGAGAGCATAGAAGGGTTGTCCGAGTCCCATATTATATACAGGCTCAAGGCGACGGTTGCGAGAGGAAAACTGGCATACGATTTACATACCACCAAACCAGTTCGCATCGTGCGAACGTTGGATCCATCCGCTTTGGAACTGGCTCATTCTATGACCGTGGAAAACATTTGGCCAAACAAGGTCGAGTACTCGCTGATCATTCCTCAAAAGGCCATTGTTTTTGGAACTTTCATCCCCCTCGAGATGACTTTTACTTTATTGTTGAAGGGACTGAAGATTGGCACCATAAAATGCGAACTCGTCGAAACTCAAGAATTCACTATACCAGGCGCAAACGCATATTCCGAAAAATACTGGAAGTACGTAAGAAGTATTGATACATGGGAGTTTGAAGTAGACGAAGAGCAGCACTATATGGACATGCTGACCGAAGAGGGCCAAGACGGCTACCGGTTGAAGGAAATTCTTCCGTTGCCCAAGCAATTGAAACGATGTCTACAAGATGTAGATATCCACGGGATTAAAATTCGGCACAAGGTCAAGTTTAATATCGCTTTGCTGAATCCGGACGGGCACACCTCCGAAGTGAGTCACATGTAGGCGCCATCCGGCCCTCAAATATCTTTATTGGACACTGAATTAGAATGCTAATCTGACCAGCTTCGGGCAAGTCTGCCTGTGACTATTTTCATCTCACCCATGGCCCCTATCAACTGCGATGGTGCTCTCGTGGATCAAACTCCAACAACCCCAGGACTAACTACGACTTCCATGCAAAGACATGCGCCACCACTTTATGGAGATCACGTTACCGATCAGTTGTACGCTGATGTCGATCTATCGGGATTCATTACACCAGCACCTCAATCCGGTATGAATACGCCTTTTTATAGCCAGTCGAGAGCTGGTTCCCATGAGAATCTTGCGTCATTGAATGGCATGACTTCAATGTCAGATAACGGATCCCACCATCATCATCCTTCTCATAATTCTCACCATCCTCATCACCCAGTCGGGGCTGTGGCACCTGCAGCGCTATCCTCCAGACTCCAGAATCTGAACATTGCTTCTCGAAGCAGCAGTTTTCTCCGTCGACACACCGGATCGCATTCTGGTGCAACTACCCCCCATCAACATTTTCATCATAACAATGATGATGGATATTTTGGAAACCATGGTCACTCTAACTTGCATTCCCCTACCATGCCAGGCTACCATGGCCGGGATCCACACAGCAGTGGTCACAGTGCTGGCCAGAGAAGTAATCCATTGAGTCGCCGTAATAGTCACGAAGACTTACACCACAACGGTGGCCCATCGAGAGTAACGAGTGGCCACCATACGCCCGAGCATCTTGATGAATTCGGAGATTTGACCAAGGTGCCATCATATCAAACAGCTGTCAAGACGCCAATACGGGGAATGAGTTATAACGAAAACTTGCCAAATTACGAAACAGTTCTTTCCCAACCACCTAGTCCTGATAACCGACGGTTCAGCGGATTTTCTACTCCTGCTCTACAACCAGTTACCTCTGCGCCAGCCGGATCTGCTGTTCCGCGTACCTCGATTGGATTCACACCTATGGGACCACCACCCGCACCGGTTGCTTCAAAAATTGACGCTACTGAAGAGAGACGACGGAGTGTTTTACAGAATACAGAGAATAGGCAATAGAGATGAAGCCATAGAGATGAAGGCTTCATAGTTAGTTAGTTTTTTCTTTCTTTTTTCAATCTCCTTGAAGGAGAGGCGTTCGATTAGGATGGGATAGAAAGTATAGATCGACAGCATAGCATCATGGCGTTCTGAAGTGTGAGGGGGATCATGGGTTAGATGAGTCTTCCGGGGTTGGGATAAAAGGGGAGTACTGTAATGAAGCGTGGAATATCACCTCTCTTGAATATCAATAATTCGAAATTGTTGTTACGTTCAATTCTGTGATGGTGAAAATTCAAATTATGACAGAGCTTGTGTGAGTGATAGTTTACCTCCGTATAGGAACTTAATATTGTACCTAGACTTTGGTGGGGGAGGGGATATCGAAAGCTACCCCTGCAAATACTGTAGCTTCCAAAGCCACCATGCACGTGCCACGTGAAGTTCCCCAAAAAATATAGCTTAGTGATAGACTTCCCTTGCTCATCAACACCACAACACACCCATAATGAAACGTATAACCCAATCGCCGCTGGCAGAAGCCGCAAAGGCTTTACGGAGCCAAAACCGCCCCCAAAGAATCCCTCTCTTCGCCCAACGCTGTTGTCTACACACCTCATCCCCACAATCCGCAACGATAGCACCCATCACAGCGACCGGACCGCCACCCAATGCCCCGGTTCCCAGCGCGGACCACGTCGATGCGCGGGTTGCGCGGAGGAGGAAACAAGCTGATCTGTTGAAGAGGGGACAGGATATGAGGGCTGTGGCGGGGGGCAAGGGAGGCGGGAGTGCGAAGACGAAGAGGTTTTGGAAGCATGTTCATGTTAAGGAGACTCCGGGTATGTTCGAGAAATCATCTAGCTGGGTGTAGTTAAAGCGCTGAAGGCTAATTGGATGAATCATATAGAGGGGTTACAGGTTCTTCTTGATACGAGACCGCTGAGGAGACCGAATAAGGAGTTACTCCTCATCCCACATCATAAACCGCATCTTGCGTCTGCTATTGCGCTCGAGTGGGATCTTTTGATCTCAGCGCAACAGGCTATGCGTCAACATCTCATCCCACTTACCTCCCTCCTCTCTCGCGCCCTCGATATCGCGGACGAGGGCCCAGATGGCGAGATCCGAGCGAGTATCGTGAAGACGGTTATGCGGTACCTGGATACCGACTCGCTGCTCTGCTGGGCGCCAGAACCCCCCGCTGATCCGCCCGGGTACGAGACGCATGTTAAGCGCACAGAGAGCCTGCGAAGCATCCAGCGGAAGACGGCGGAACCGGTCATTGCCTTTCTGACGCAGAAGGTCTGGCCTGGTGTCGAGATCTTGCCGGTGCTGGACGCGGATAGTATTGTGCCGCGCGCGCAGCCGCAGGTGACGAGGGATGTAATTCGCGGGTGGGTGAGTGGTCTGCCGGCTTTTGAGCTGGCGGCTTTGGAAAGGGGGGTGCTTGCTGGGAAGGGGTTGCTGGGTGCGGTGAGGTTGGTGGTTGAGTGGAGTGTGGAGTTGGGACATTTGAGGGGGGAGGCGGAGGAGAGATGGGGGGTTGAGGAGGCGAGTCGGGCGGCGAGCGTGGAGGTTGATTGGCAGACGGGGATGTGGGGGGAGGTGGAGGATACGCATGATGTTGAGAAGGAGGATGTGAGGAGGCAGATGGGGAGTGTGGTTTTGCTTGTTGCGGGGGAGAGAAAGTAGATGTGGTGAACGAAGATACGGTTGTAGATTATTTGTAGATTATCTAAACTAAGAGTGTACTTACTGGATATTCCTACGAATTGGTGTTACAACCTCATCCATCCGGGAAGTAATATCCAGGGACGAATGTACGAGAGCCTTCTCGTATGTCAAGCATCCGTAGGCATTGGGAAGGGATTCGAGATCTTTGTTCTACTTCTAAAGTACATCATTTTCATAGAAGTCGCTTAGCATAAAGGGGGCGGTGGGGGGGGGAGGGGGGAAGGGGGAGTGGAACACTAGGTTCACCAAAGAAATAAATACCTTGTAAACATAACTAACCCGGTCAGCGTTCCGAATCGGAAATCTATTTCATTCCAGACCTCATATATTGAATATTTTGTTTCATTTTCTATTAGGTCTGGAAGACTCTTATTCTAGACTATAGAATATGGAATTCCACTCTGGGGAGGGGAGGGGGAGGGTTGGTCACACCCTTTCTATAGCCTGGATGTAAGCCTTGAGTAGGTCGGCTGAGTATTGTTTGAAGATTGAGGTGATGGTGATGGGAGGTTGGGCTTGATTTAATGTCTCAGGTAGGAGCGAAGTGTGTAAAGAATGGGACGTAAGGTCCTTATACTACTCCCTCATTTATTGTCAGTACCGAGGTTTCATCAATGGGCATATCTGTCTGAAAAGTCGTAAATACATTAGGAATCTTTCCATTCATGACCGTTTGAAAATAGTCACAGTCTCGGGTATGACGTGTTGTTCCGGAGGATTATTGGTTCTCCGCACTGTCGGGTTTTGCATAACAGCTACCGTATCTTCGACTCTTCGAGTTGGTGCTGGAATAGTCATTGAGGTTGCCAAACATAAGTTTCAGTTGGAGAAGATTGTTTTGTGTTAAGCTCAAAGGATGGCGACTAAGTCGTTTATTTATTTATCATCCTACTTCTCCCCTCCTTTATTTTACTGTTAACTTCGCCTTTGCTAGATATAATTCATACTTCATCCTTCACAAGCCTATAAAAAAACGCGCATAAGAACAAACCTCACCATCTTATTATCTAATATAAGATGAACGAATCTCTTATCCAAGCTACATACAGGATCTAATCCCTCTTCCAGACTCCCCTCTATGACCATGTTGATCTCTCAAGTCGTCGTCTGAGTTCCTAGGTTGTGTTCTCGCACCCTGGAGCGGTGAGAAGGGAGTGTAATCCAATCCCTGTGATGGAAGAGGAGTTGAAGGGGGAGTTGAAGAGATTGAGTGAGGGGTTTATTGATGAGATTATTGGGTTGAGAGAAGGATGCGGGGGATGTCGAGGGGATGGTAATGAGAGTGCCTTGAAGGAGGGTGATAAGGGGGATGTGAAGGAGGTGTTGGGCGAGAAAGTAGGTGAGAAGGATGGAGTAGGTGAACTGCATCCGAGAGATGGTTTAAGAGTGCGAGACTGTTGTTCGCTGTGCATAAGAATTAGGTTTGAGCTCAAATCTCCAACGCGATTGGAGGTGGAATGGCGTAATTTGGGGGCTATTAGTATTCGACATTTCGAGAAGGAGGAAGACTGCGATAGAGAGATAAAGAGTAGACTGAAATCTATGCGCTCTTTTACGGAAAAGGGGAGGTTAAATTCTAATAAAGATGATGTGATTGGCAAGACAATCTTGGGAGATATCTGGCCGGATTTGGATGGAGATTTAGCATATCTTGGCCTTGGGGATTCTGCCCAAGTTAAGCGAGAGGAAAAGGTATCATCTCCTTCAGCTGCGATGGATAAACCTCTATATATCCGCAAGAACTTCGAAAACAAAATCACAGAGGGAATATGTCCTTTTCAAGACTATGGATGTCTTCCGGGGACGCCTGCACGAGAAAAAAGACTTGAAATACCAGCCTTCGAATCCGTGGAAATATCGCCTTCTATACAGCCAAAAGATCCAGATTTCGCTAGATTACCCCGAAAGACTAAAAGATTGTTGACACTTTATTCCCTGGTGAGATCTACAAGGTCGATTATCCAAGCGAGGAGAGAGAAGAGAATGAGGCTTATGGAAAGACGTAAGGTTGGGATCGTATGAGGTGAGGGCTTGGTTTGATTTGAGTAGATGGAGAGAGGTGCTTGGTCCTTGAAGAAATGAAAGACGACTTCTCGCAATAGCTATAATATTTCTATTATAACTTGATCATAGCTCTATGAATACTTAGAAGTACTATCCCTTCGTTCGTATCTACTTAGATACGAGTAGGTAGAACGCTTGAATAGGTTAACCTTGGTACAATAGCTTATTAAACCAGTAGAATATTGCTAAGTAATTTAGTAAACCTAATTTGGCGTTCTACCTACTAGTATCTCAGAAGCTACGAACAAAGGGATAGGTTCGTAGAATACACCGTGTTCAGGTATTAGGTAATATCCCTAAGTATGTTTCTAAACCTTCTCAACCCTTACTATTCATATCTCTTCTATTTTTTCTCTCTCTGTCTCCCTCCTCATAGCAAGTATATAGTTCTAGGGGTAAGTAGTGATGAATACTTATAGATAAGTAAGAAAACATGTGTATGTATTACGGAC
This sequence comes from Hymenoscyphus occultus, assembly GCA_900536445.1. Taxonomy (NCBI): domain Eukaryota; kingdom Fungi; phylum Ascomycota; class Leotiomycetes; order Helotiales; family Helotiaceae; genus Hymenoscyphus; species Hymenoscyphus occultus. Next base: position 17,480 of record UNPT01000590.1, read on the forward strand.
TTTATGCTTACTTTAGTAACCGATTTTGGACACTTGAGTTTCTACTTGACGTTTTGTCTACAGTATAATGTATATACTTTTCTTTTGCCTTTCAAGGGTTGCGGGGGTTGTCTATGCTTAATGAACCGGTGCTCCCTACAGCTATAGACGGGATATACGGACAATCTCGCATCGAATCGAACAATGGATCGAAGGAGAAAGCACGAGTAAGGTAAAGTATTTATTGAGCAATATCAACGTAAGTGCCATAAGTTCTGGAGTCTTTCTTGGCGTATGCTGCTCCGCCTGGTGCGACGAGCACTACGACATCGACTGGGAATGTGAACGAGGGGATCGGAGAGGTTCAATCCAAGTTGTACGCTCTCGCTTATCTGGAGTCTCTTGACTAGGATCTTCTAGGAGATGGATTTTCCCTTCTAAAGATATGAGGAAAATATGCAAAGAACTCAAGTTGAACGCAAATTGATGTATTGGTAATTCCGCTGGACATTGAATATTGTTGTTTCTTTGTCAGTGGATACTTCGTCATAGAGTTGCGGGAGATTCGGATGTTTATTCTACCCCCAGAAACCCAAACTCCAAAAGTCCGGACCAAAAAGGACCGTTTGCGACAAATACACCTTGCTTGGCTTTACTACTTGGAAGAACTTTATATTTAATGCGCTAATAGAGGTGGATTGAATGGTCAACTTGGCTTAAAATCATTAATATACCAGAACTCACCTGATCTGAGATATAAAAGTCCGGTTACGACTGAACGTGACCGCATACATTTATTATATGCTTTATCTGACGTATTATGCCGGGGGCGAGGCGGTACTCTGTTCACCTGAACAAAACGTAATTTCTTTGGTGGCAGCAGATAATGATTGTAGGTAGAATGTCATCTAATAAGCTACTTTGCCTCAAAGGACATCCGGGATTTACTTAATATTACAAATAACCACTGTCTGTTCCAAGTCTGACGCTTTGACTGTGGCACATACAAAAAGAAGCCGTTGTACCAGGGCGGGGGAGGATTCTTTCAGCGTTCATGCAAGGTTATGACGACAGCGGAGTGGGATGGACCCTGAACGGGTCTGTGGGGAGTGCGAGGTACAAAGCATATTTGCGAGTAACGTAGCGAGTGCTAGTGAAGTAAATGCGAGTAGTTACTCCTTCTCCTTAGGCATATAAGCATTGGGTATGCCACACTGCTCGCCTTTTTAGGATCAGCCGTATTCTCTTCCACGTACGCAAACACATTTACCTATCAAAAACCATCTCAACATAAACACCATGAAGTTATTCGTGACCCTTCCAATAGTCCTAGTATTCACAGGTTCTGCTTACGCCGACGATGGATGTTCAGGCTTGCCTCTAGACTTTTGCAAGGTAAGCAATACCAAAGATATAGCTACTACAAACAATGGCTAACAATAGACAAACAGGGAAAGAAAGGAAGACCCAATGGCGTTAGGGTAAGTAGCGACAGACCCTAAGGTTCCCTAATTGAAAATGATCAACTAACACTCCTCAGTGCTCAAGTCAAAACAACGCCCCAGGTGGCAACTTCAAAGGTTGCTCGCTTATAGAGCAAGACCCTAAAACTAAGGATAATAAGTGGTGTGTAAGTATACATCTGAACTTGCCGCAAAATATAACATGGGATTAACGAGCCTTAGTGTGATACGTTTGGTAATTTATAAGTTCAAGAATGTTCAAGATTTCAGCAGAAAGCTACCTCAGCCTATTGGGTACTCCTTGGGAGGTTGAGTCTAGGATATTGTGAAGCCTCTGAACACAAATTTGGTTGTGATTTTTGTTGCATGTTGTTGCAATGAAGAGTGTGTATGAGTATAACGGTAGCTGGGATTATCATTGAGTTCAACCCCATTCTCTCAGGTCTCGTTTAGCAAAGTTTGAAGGTAGATGGTGAAGTCATAATTTGGAAGTGGAGGTAATTATTGTAAATTTTATGTTTATTCGTCAGTCGTCACACGTCATATTAAATGAGCCTTGTTGTTGGTTTTGCATTTGTATTGCTGGCCAGCTTCAAGTGCTTATGATTCGCCCATATAATAAGTGGAAAGCGAGGTATAAGCACCCTCGGCCGTACTGAGTAGCGCGAAAGGAAGTAGCCACAAAACAAAACAAAACAAGGGGGAAGGGGAAAGGGGAAAACCAAGAATAAGACGAAAAAAAGAAACAAGGAAGAACTATCCTTATAAAACTCTTCTAGCGAGTAGGCATATCCAGCGTCTGATCTATACCGCCTGAATCTTGCCCTGCAAATATCCACCACTCTCACATTTGTGTAACAAGCATGGGAAACCCTCTTTTTAGGCTAAAACCACACCTAGAGAGCCCTCCTTGCCTAGCCAATACACCTGACATTCCGACCTACATCTGCTATACCGACTCTAGAGTGCGTCGGTAGTTGAGGATCGAGCTCAAAAAAGGAGTGAAAATTGAGCGTTTGTTCCAGTACTACCACTATCCTTACACCTATATATCGTACTTGTTGGATTTTAGGAATCGTATCAGGACCAAATAAAGAACACAAGAGCACAAAAGAGTCGCAATAGTGTAGCTAACGATATGGTAGATATGGTGGTAGTGTTGAAGGAATGTAGCCAGTAGTGGGGTGGGATATATATCCTACCATAAAGTAGCTTACTAAGCACCATCCTCATCTACCATAAATCCTGCTAAAAAAAACACTACCCGCTAAGAAGGAAAATTATCCTAAAGTTGTATTATTATTCTTCCTCCTCATTGAACCTCTCATCCAAACACTCAAACTTGAGCATTGTCCTCGCCACTTTGACCTCCCCCAATCATCCTCTGAATCCCTCCCTCAGCGTATCCCAAGATCCTTCATTTTTCCCCACTTATCAACCTCTCGAGTCATGTTGAGCTTTTCGCTCGCTTTCATGGTTTCTGTTTAAGCAAATGCAGTTGAAGATAAGGGCAACAATGACTAGAACAAGAGATTTTTCGGCGACTCGGCGAGTATACTGATGATGGTGTGTGAGATGAGATTTTCTCCATTATCGAACTTTTTTTGGATGGTGATTATTCTGTAGGATTCACTCTTGCAGATGGTATTTGGAAAGAGGTAGCTTGTATACTTTGTTTGTTTTGGTAGTCTTTAAAAGTCATAGAAACGTTAGGATGACTACTTTTTGGCATATATATTTTGTTTTGTAATCATGATCTTGGACAAAGTTTGAGTGAAAGATGGCATCGGTCTAATTCCATTTAGAAACCTAGGTGTTCTATTAGACTCAATTAATAATTCAGTAAGAGAACTGTAGTAACTACCATCATCAATTGAAATTCCAACTTGAATACAATCCATCGTCGCCGATACTTGGTCTTATAAGATTCGTTCAATTACCGAATAGTATCTCCTCGTCGCGTTATATGCGCATTTCAGTTTTTAGGTTGGCGATACCCACTCTAAGTCTTGGTACCCAAGAATAGTATAACCTAATTGGTGCGGAGCATATCGGACCAAGCCCCGTAGTAGGTCTAGGCATTGTTCCGACCGGTCCGACCGCTTAAATAGGAAATCGCAAACTCAAAAATTGAAATATACATATAACGCGACGAGGAGATAAATATATACAAATACGCCCCCGCACTTTATTGTAACTGAAAATCATTATATCACAAAATCTTCAACGTCTCTTATCAAACCATCCGCACGATCAACGACATATTAACACAATCAAGAGTTGAAGAATCAAAGCAGGCTACCAACTCACACAACAATACCATGCACATCATAATACCCAACGGTGAGAACCCATCCTCTTAAGGTCCCCCTTCCTCAGCACCACGAACCTGCCAACCGCCATAGCCCACCATCCCACTACACAACCACGTAGTTGCCATTCTCATAGCCATTCTCGTAATAGCCTCACTTCTTATGGATACAAAACTACAGGGAATCAGACATGTTTATACGCCTAGAAAAATGCGTAGTTGGGATCCTTATCGCTACCCACTTCGTCGCCCTTTTCGCAGGATCACTCCACTACTACGCACCCTAGGTTCCTGCACTTAGATTACGAGATTAGATTTGGGGAACATGAGGGGTTGAGAGAGTAGATACTGGAATCTTACTTCGTACTTCTTCTACGTTAGTGGGTGGATGGAACCTGAGCCCAAGGGGCATACATGTACTAGAGTGATTTTGCCGCGGGTTTTTTATAATATGAACAGTGTTTGTCAGTGTACATATTAAACAAGTTTACAGCTTTTGCCGTTGTTTTGTAACCTCGATTTATAAACGATTTATCACAAAATAAGCTATAGAATTTATATCATATCTTTAATATAACAAGAATTTAAATCTAATTTAAATGCAAGGTATCTATTCAAATGCAAAACTATATACAAGGTACCTAAATATATGGCACGGTTACTAAAAACACTTAAATCGATTATAATATATGGGGTTTTATAGAATTAATTTCTTTTATATATAACAACATTCGGTCCCCTCCTGTCTCCACAAGTTATAACAGTGTTTCTAGCACGGATTTTGTCCACTTCTTGGAAGGTGCTCTCGGACGTTTATAACTATAAATATCCGTGGCAAAATCACTCTACTAGGAATATTGCAGACCTCCTTCGGGTCAATTGGTACTATAGAGTGATTTGGCAACCGAACTTTGATGTTAGTGGTTAAGCTTTTTAGCGTCCAAGTACTAAGGTTTATAATTTTATAAGAGGTTTGGTAGGTACGGCATCCTGAATGTACTAAAAGGTCGAATAGAGTAAATACTAATTCGCAAATCGCAAATCGCAAATCGCAAATCGCAAATCGCAAATCTCAAATCGCAAATCTCAAATCGCAAATCGCAAATCGCAAAAGTTATATATTTACTACTACTATACTAGAGTGCCCAAACCCCCACACCCCCACACCCCTAAGTATATAAGAAGGGGGCCTGATTATGTAAACCCGCCACCCACTGTTACCCACTCTCGCTGTCGCCCACTCTCGCTATCGCTACACCCTTACTTTCGCTGCACCCTCACTGTCGCTATACCCTTACTGTCGCTATACCCTTTCTGTCGCATTGTCACTGTCGTATCGTCACTGTCGGATAGGGTTGTGCCCTAGTATGTTGTTTAGAGAGGAGAGAGAGAGAAGTAGGGAAATAAACTAGTTGTACGCGTCGCTCATTGTCAGCCTTAAATACTACCTTCCTAAAATAGCTAGGCTAGCACGTGTTGCGCTAACAATTGTTTACTACCTACCTTCGCGCCCCTCGCTCTTCCCCGCTCTCTCTTCTCTATTCCTTACGACAGCGACAGTAAGGATACGATAGTGAGTATAAACGACAGTAAGCGTGGGCGATAGTAAGGGTGTATACGTGAAAATGACTAGGCACGTGAAGTCTAAGGGTAGGAGTAGGTGGAGTTGAAGGAGCGTTCGAAATAAATTTAAGCTTATTTACCTTTAATTCTAGCGCTATTATATAACCCTAACCCTAAGCTAGTTTACGATTTGCGATTTGCGAATTAGTATTTACTCTATTTAACCTTTTAGTACATTCAGGATGCCGTAGTAGGCCGGTTTTAGTAGCGAGTCAGTATTAAATAAAAAGCACGTAAGAACAGTTTCTAATATAAATATAAATAGGAGTCTTACTAGAACACAAACACTTATATTACTTATACTAGGCTCAATTAGGGACCAAAAAGTAGGATAGCTTGTAGATTAACTTTTGTTAGTACTAATAAAGTTAAGGCCTTATTTAACTTTTAGTAGTGGCAACACTTTAGGTAGGTTTTCAACAACTTTTTAGTACGAACCTACACTTATAATCGCCACTAAAAAGTGGTTACCAAATCACCCTAATAGAAATCAAGTCATGAGTCATATTCAAGTTCTTTCTGGACGTCTATCAGGGTGAAAGAGTTTGCTACTGATACGGAGGAATGATGCTTTGCCTCGCTTAACCTTGTGTATCGGTTAGACCGATGAGAATCAATAAATCTGGTTCATGATCTGGGGGAGCCACCTACCCTAGTATACCAGTATAAGCATAGCATAAGAAGACTCCTCCTATATTTATTTATTTATTTATTTCTATTTAACGTCCGGCGGATACTAACACCTAAAGGCTAGCTCCTAGATAATTCCTAGACAGGACAAAGGACGCTAGGGGGGAAAATCCCCCCTAGGCTACAGGGGTCGCAGATAGGAAAGCCTATCTACTAGTGACAGTTTAAAGAGAGACCCCACTTCCGGGGAAACTCCTATATATAGTTACAAGAGAGAGCAGTAAGAGAATCTCCTTCATCCCTCTATAGCATGCCCATCCATCTACTAGGTGCCTCCTCAACTCGGTCCTAGTCTTTGCCTAGAGCATGACACTCTAGCGTAACGCAAGAATTGAAAGGCTCTTAAGTAGAGCCTTTCTGTTTGTATGCGCAAAAGTCCCTCTCAAAGAGAAAGTCTTTCTGTATGTGTAGG
>UNPT01000482.1:0-35054 GCA_900536445.1 Hymenoscyphus occultus
CCCCCCCCCCCCCCAGACTATAAAAAAAGGGCTATAGAAAAAGGAAGACCTTCGCCTCTTCGTCCGTCTTACTTCCGACGCTTCTAGCCGGAAGCTCTCTAGCTACGCTGTCTATACTGCTCTCCGGGAGCCTCGTATCGGGTATAAAGACCTTGTTCGCGGTGTTCTTCCTGTTACCTCCGGTTTTACTATTACTACTTCTAGTAGTAGCGCTCTTCAAACTTTACTTACTATAAAGAAAGCTAATATTTAAACCCTTTTCGGCGCCGCTAGAATTAAGTAATCTACTAGCTAGGCCCCCTTCCGATTTACCTGTATCCCTCGTGTTATTAAATTAGTAACTATCGATAACTAAGAAGGGATTTCTACTACCCTTCGTCCGACTACGTAGGAGGGTATTACTACTACGGTCGGGGAGACACTTAGGGTTACCCCGGCTAGAGCTATTATAACCCAAATCTCTTGCCTTGACAATAACCCAAATCTCTTGCCTTGACAATAACCCCTTTACTACCTAGACCGTCTACTTTAACGAATCAGAGGCTAGAAAGGTCTCCTCGGGAGAAATGTACCTTCTAGGTAGACGAGTCTATTATAGACCTCTTCCAAAAAAATACAAGAGCACCTAGTGCTCTAGATACTAGGACTAGTATAATACTAGAGTCTATAGGAAAAAGGAACGCTGCCGAATCTGTGGTAGTACCGAACACCCCGAGGCTACCTACCCTCGTTATAATACCTATATATAGTGTATAGTGTAAAGCTAAGTGCCTACACTACCAGGGCCCCTACCTAGCCGACTTCCTAGGCTGCCAACTCCGCCCGAATTCCCCTACCCCTCCCTCTACCGAGAACAAGCGGGCTATTATCTAAGCCTGTAACGAGATGCGCCTTCGTAGCGAGGAAGACTCTCTCTGCCAGCTAGTAGACACAGACATGACTACCCTAGCTACCCCCGCCGTCCCTACTGTCCCTGGCCCTGTCTCTGCCCCCGACAAGGACACTACCGGGGCTATACCTACCGAAAACCCGGCTGTCATTATACTAAGCCCTCCCTCTCCTACCTTATAATAAGTAGACAACAAGGGCAAAACCGAAGCCGTAGCCTCTTAATAGTACAAATTAACGTTCATTTCTCCTCTAAAAACCAGGAACAGGCTCTAATATCAGCTTACTAACACCGGGCCGATATCGTTCTTGTTTAGGAGCCCTATATCTATAAGCTACAGCTTCATAGACAGATTACTCGACGCTACCCAAACTACGACTGCTTAGCCCCGATCTAGGACTAGAACGACGGAGCTCTTCGTACTCTAACCTTTGTTAGAAAGGGAGCTAGGTTACTAGTAAACTAGCTTTCCCTATCGAGGACCCCTAGCCGAGACCTTGTTTACCTAGAGATTACTACCCTCTAAGGGCTACCGCTCGGGGTCCTTAATATCTACAATGCTCCCCTAGGTTTAGAGGGTGCTAAAGAGGCTCTCTCGCTTGTACTTCGGTCTCGGAGCATTAATACAAGGAACCTTCTTATAGCAGGGGACTTTAACTTACGAAGCGAGCTATAGTAGCCGAACTATAGAGGCAACGAAAGCTCACAGATCCCTCTCCTTACTCCCTAGCTCGAGGACAAAGGCCTCCAGCTCCTTACCCCCCCGGGGACCCAAACCTACGACCTAGGGAACACCCTAGACCTCGCCTTCTGCTTAAACGGCCTTCTACAAAGGGGTGCCTCTACTGAAGCTGATCTACGGTTCGAGTGTAGCTCCGACCACCGCTCTCTCCTTACTAGGATACTATAGCTAGGAGGCCAGGTTATAAAAGACCCCCCGCTTCGATTTAGCTCCCTTGACCAGGAAGCCTTTCTCGCGGCTCTTGAATCCCGCCTTAACTACGACGGGCTCTACGAGCTCTTAGAATCCCCGGACGTTAAAGACCTTGAATCCCTCGTTCTCTATATTACTCAGGCTCTACAAGGGGCCTATAAGAGTAGTGCTAAGCGAGGCCTCGGCTATGGCTTTGGCTACCCGTAGTGGAATCTAGAGTGTCGCGAGCTTACCTCGAAAATCCGCGCCGCTCGAAGACAGGGTAGGTCTACTGTCGTTCTAAAACTATGTAAGGCGCTCCAAAAAGGGATTAGACGAGCAAAGGCAAGCTACTTTCGGGACCTAATCGACAAGGCTACAGAGTCTAAGGACGTCTTTAAGATCTGTAAATAGCACTAGAGTACAGGGGTCTATAAGTCCCCCCCTCTTAAAGACTCAACCGGGCAGATTAGCTATATAATAGAGGAGAAGCAAAAGACCCTAGTTCAAGAGCTACTAACAAACAAGGCCAAAGTCGGGGACATACCTACCTCGACTCCTACTGTCCCTACCTGCGTACTCCTATAGGCGCTAATCACTTCCCGAGAAGTAAAGGACTCAATTCTCGGTAAAGCCTCTACTGCCCCTGGCCAGGACGAGCTTATAACAGGGCTTTTTAAGATCGCTTAGTCTCGGATCTACCACCTTGTCTTTCTCCTGTTTAGAGGCTATATAAACTCTGGGTATTACCCGGAATGCTTTCGCTTAGCGATTGTAGCAATTATCCTAAAGCCAAATAAGAAGGATAAGTCTTCGCCTAGAGCGTACCGACCTATCTTAGTCCTCTTAGTCCTTGGAAAGGGGTTAGAACGACTCCTTGCTAAGCGAGCCTCCTAGATCGGGATTACAAGTAGGGTCCTCGGCCCTAACTAGTTTAGTGCTCTGCCTCTTCGAGCCGCTACTGACCTTACTACCTATCTTAGCTACGATATAGAAGAGGCTCTTAGTACGAAACTAGAGGCCTCCCTTCTAACGCTTGACATTAAGGGGGCCTTTGACGCGGTGCTCCTAGGTCGGCTTATTAAGAGACTACGAGAACAAGGCTGGCCTTCCTGCTTTGTCTCCTAGGTTACCTCCTTTCTCTCTAAGGGGTCTGTTCGGATTAAGCTAGACGGGGAAGTAGGAGCTATTACCCCGCTTAAGTGCGGGCTCCCTCAGGGATTACCTATCTCTCCTATTCTCTTTATACTCTATATACAGTCTCTTTTCTCCCCTAGCCTAGGCCCTATGCCGGTCCTCCGAAGATTCGGGTACGTAGACGACGTCGCTCTTCTAGCGATTAGTACTAGTAAGAGCGAGAACGTTAAGACCCTTGCCGAACAAGTCTCCTACCTCTTACAGTGGGGTATAGACGAGGGTATAACCTTTGATAGCGATAAGTCCGAGTTAATCCACTTCTCTCGAAAGAGGAAGCAGAAAGGAAAGGGGATCCGTCAACCTCCGCCTATAATAGTCAGTACAAAGGCTATCTACCCTACTAAGGAGCTACGCTAGCTCGGAGTTTTCTTCGACCGTAGGCTCTCCTTCCTAGGCCACGTTCAAAGAATGGCCTCTAAGGCCTCTCTAGTCATTCAAGCGCTAAAGAGTACTACAAACAAAGTTCGCGGCTCTCCTCCCCACCTACTTAAGCAGGCGGTTATAGCCTATGGGCTCTCTATTGCCTATTATGGTAGCGAGACCTGGTTCCCGGGTAAGTCTCGGCCTAACGGAAATAAGACAGTTAGGACTGGAATCAGTAAACACCTTAATCTTCTTGCTCTACTTGTAAACAAGTACGCTAGAGTAGTCCTCCCTATCTACAAAACCACCCCTGTCGCAGCCCTTCTTATTGAGTCGGGTCTTCTAGCCCCGGATATTGCACTTAATAGTCGAAGCGAGGCTCTAGAAGCTAGGATTCGCTATCTCGACCCCAACCACCCGCTCCGACAGTGTTAGAACAACCCCTGCCTTATATCAAGGCTCTTCTATCGAAACCAAAGGACCCTCCTAGCCTCAGAGACTATAGACCCAATTCAGGATACCCCGTGGACCCGGGGATTCGACCAAGACGCCCGACTACTTGAAGTAGGCAGGCCTTTTCTACAAGGGAATAAAGACCTATATAAGGAACGCTTTCTAGACTTTCTAAGTACAGTCCCGCCTAGCGAATTAGTACTATACTCTGACGGTTCAAGGCTTGACGACAGTAGTACTAGCGGGGGAGTCTGCCTTACGAGAAATGGAGTAGTTCTAAATACTAAATTCTTTCCCTTTGGCAAGACCCTTAAAATCTACAATACGGAAGCTAGAGCTACCCTTCTCGGTCTTAAACTAGCGATTAATACTCCTTTCTGGCCCTAAGCGCAGCGCTGCTGGATCTGCCTAGACAACCTCGAGGCGACTCTACAACTCACTCACCGCTCGGTCAGTACCTCTCAAGGAGTCTTTAACCAGGTCTTTGCCCTGGCCCAGGCCTACCCTGGGAAGGTAGCTGTTCGCTGGTGCCCTAGCCACATCGGTATCCTTGGGAATGAGATTGCGGACAAAGCAGCCGGGATAGCTACTCGCACTAATCCAGAAACGGCCCTCCTTTGTTCAGCCTCGCTTAGGAGGGATATAAAGAACGAGAGCACAAGGCTTGCACAGGAGCTCTGGCATGATAATATACCTACCCTATAAGAGCGCCTTAGTCTTACTACGTGGGCCCCGAAGCCTCGTACGCTCAGGCTCCCTAGAGAGGTCCTCGGCCGTCTTATCGCTGCCCGAACAGGCCACGGGGACTTTATAGCATACTATATTCGGTTCTACTACTTCGATACCCTGCTCGAAGGCAGCGAATGCTCCTGTGGAAAGGAGAAGTCGCAGTTTCACCTTCTGTACTATCGAAGAGTTAAGCGAAGAACCCCTAAACTTATAGACAAGGCTAAGCGAGACCCTTGTCTCCTCTTCGGCTCCTTTGGAGAGAAGCTCTTTAGAGAGCTCTTCTACAAATCTAAATTCTACTTCGAGATCTGCCCCTATAGGGCGGCCTCGGGTTAGCCCTAATTTATTTCCTTTATATCTTCTTTAACACTTCCTGTTTCTGTACAAGGGTTAGCCCAACCGAGGGCTCTCTCTTTAGCTTGATCTTTATAGAATAGTCTCCCATTCTACCCCCTTGACCTCTAGGGTACCCCCCTAGCGTCCTATGCCCTACTTAGGGATGTTTTAGAACGCAGCTTCATAGGGGCTAGTTGCATTCGCCGGACGTTAAATAAATTTAAATTAAATTAAATTAAATAATCCTAAAAGGCTAGAATAAAATAAGAATATATCCGAATATATTCATTTGTTCATTTGACTACTCTAGACAGTTCACACAAGATCTGCAGTATTCGACTATGTCTCTGTTTCTGGTCGGCCAGTAGAATCTGCCGATTTCCTGTCTTAGCGACATCTTATGAGCGTGGTTAGAGACACTATATCCATCTGTACTGAGTTGAAATAAGGGTGAGTACAGCCACATACATCAAGCATTAACCATTGCAAGCCTCCTTATTAAAACAGCGTCTGACTCCACAACATAACTCGTCAACAATATCATTTTAATCCCCTCCAGCTCCTCTACACACAACCCCATTCTATTAATTTCCATCTGTTTTCTTTTGCTAAGGAATCTTCCCCCTGCCCAAATTTTCCTGTACTTCTACACTCATTGCGGCAGTGAGATCCTCCCAAAGATAGCTATTCTTGTAACAAATGGATATCAGTCTTCTCAAGTTCCACCAGAGAGGACCAAAAACATGTCACTGAGCTACCGAGTAGCTTCAAAGTGCTGAGCTGGGAATCTTGTTAAGAAGCGTTGCCATAAATTTGGTAATACATTTATAAGAAGATTCTAAAGCTGGTATATATGTCCGTAGGCAACAGTACGAAAGTCACGCAGCAAAGTTTCAGGTATGAGGAGAGAGGAAAACATCTTTCTCGACACTTTGCATCAAAGAGTAAAAACCAAACTGAAGTACGCGTCGGGTGAGGGAATAAGATCAATGCTAATGTATTCATGTCCGTACGCATGGATCGCCGACTCGCTGCATTGATTCATGTGGAAAATTTAGAAGTATGTACCCGAGGTCATAATGGCCTTTATCCTAAACGCCTGGTCCTCATCAAAACCCAACAATATTACCTCCCTGCCGTATCAATTCATGATATACCCTAGCCGTGCCTCCCGTACAAACTCCGAAAGAAGGTATCCATCTCATACACCCATCGTAAAGTCATGCTCGATACCTGGCGTGACACTTGCCATAAACTGTTGAGATTAGCATATATATTTCGAGTACTGCATATAGGAAAACATACCTTTAAGAAGACAATCAGGTATTGATCAACCCGAATTGCTACCTCTTCATCAAGATCCGGAGCCTCATGTTGCAACACTTCCCATTCATCGTTTCCGTTTCCCCCGGCCTTCATTCCCTCAGCCACCGCTTTCTTACCTTCGTCACTCAAGGTTGTCTTGCCGAAATCATCAACCAAGCCTTCCATACCAACATCCTTAGCGCCCGTCGCAATCTTGCCTTTTCGCATCTTCTCTCTTCTGATCTTGAGTGCTGCATCGGCTCGGTCCAGAAGGGTCTTCATGACGCTTGCGTGTTTGCAAGGATGAACAGAGGCCATCTTGATGTTATTGCTGAAGTATGGGAAGTCCTCTAAAGTAACTGTCTTGTCCTTGTAGTCTCCCACAATATCTTCCATCATGAGTTGTGGATCAAGTGGCTGAGAGTTGGCGAGGTATCCCGAAAGGTAGAGTCTTGGAGTTCGGTAGTAGGGTGTATATGCGATGTAGAGGGTGTATGTTCGACGGGATCTGCATCAAATATATGGTTAGCATGGTCGTATGTAAGTGTGAAGTGTTTTGGGTTGTACATACGAATCAGCACCATCAGCCTTTGGATCTCGGATGATGGCATCCTCATCATCATCGTCCTCCATATCTGGGATCTCGTCCTCGTCCTCTTCTCTCTCACCCATGTTTCCACTCTCATCCACTGTTCTCACATCCCGGGCGCGTGCTTCCTGACTTGCCGCGAGTCCGCCAGTTCGTAGCCAACCATCTTCATCATCGCCCGGCGAATGTCCACCCGGGTTCTTGAAGTCTTCTCCATCGCCGACCATGGCCTCATCCTGACCAGCATCTCCTGCGAAGTTCTCGTCGAGTCTGCGGTGACATGGGACGCCTCGAGTCACCAGGAACTGCTTGCCCTCGGGAAGGTAGCTCACTCGCTTGCTTGTTGGAGAAGCATCAGCCCACGACCAGGTCGGAAACATGTAGACCAGATAATCGCCTGCTGCCACGAACTCTTCTGGTGTGATCTGGCCATTTTGACGGAAGGTCGAGGTGTGTGAGACGGGAGCCCACTCTCGCACCTTATCGAGGGTGCTGTGTAGGAAGTTCATCGTTTGGCGGGGTCGTTTGGTGTGTTGATTTGTTCGTGAAAGGGGTCGAGGGTTATGCGATGTACTGCAGGATTTGACTTGTGGTTCCGGAATAGGTGGGAAGTCTATGGAACTGCAGATTTGGTGACCTGTGTTGTTGTGGTGATTGTGTTGAGAGGAAGGAGACTCCTCGTCTTGTACAAAGGATGACGCTGAAGCCTCGCGACGACCCCTCCACGGCCTGGTCCCACTTTTAGAACTCGGCACGTGATTCTGACAAGTCACGAGGGATTCACCAGTGACTCAATATGAAACCTCTTAGAATGCTGGGGAAGATGTATGAATAAGATTCACTGGGTTCTATTATTTTATCGTTACTCCGTAGTCCTTACTTGGTACTCGTACTTAGGAATGAACTATTTTGACCTTGCCAAGATTTTGCCTCTAGCCGTAACCACGTTCACAACCACTTCATTAATTTCAGGACGTCAGAGCTTTCTAGGGCCTCAAATATGATACTTGCAATTCAGCTAACGAAACTCTTCCATTCATAGTTGTTGACTTGTAGGCAGCGACCATTCTGGGATCAATACTCCGAAGGAAAGATTGTGTATAATTGATGTAGAGCTGTCGCAAAAATGCATATCATTTTGAACTAGCAATTAATTTCGTGAAGACATTACTTGAAAGAAGACATTCACATCATGCATGTAGAGTTACAGAAATTGATGATGCCTATCTTGTTGAGGAGAATATGAAGGGGAGAGGGGGGAGAAGTAACAAACCATGTGAAGCGAGGTTTGGCGAAAGGGCTCAACTCCCAACTCAAATGCAATAAACACATCGATAGAAAACAATAGTACCGAGTACCAATTACATTCTCCGCTAATGAGATTATCCCGGGTATAACACATAAGAGGCTAATTACTTTTCAGCATTCTGGCTTCCTTCGTAATATTAATTATAAAAATATCTAGTGACGCATACTACCATTCTCTAAAATTCGTCGACTATTGAGAGAAACTTAATGAAAGGCACGAAGGGCTTGGCAGAGAGGTGGGATTTGTGTCTTCATGTTGCTCTCGCTTGCATAAGCCGCTCTTGTTGACTACCTCCCCCTGTCACCTACAGAAACTACCAGAAAGAAAGCACCTTCCTCTCATTTACCCACATCAGTCCTTTTCGCCTATGCCTTTCACTTTCAATAGATTCAGAAAGCCGAGGTCCTTCGATCAGTAAGACGTCGTCCAACACAGAGGAACTATCCAAGAGACGTGGGCCACTCACTCCCAAAACCACTGCCGAGACCCGATACCTTAAACAGTGCGCTTGACTCAAAAGCAAGTTCGATTTTTGGAATACGGACCTTTCCTTTCTTTTTCGTCACTTAGTAACACTTCCTCTACCTTCTGGCGGTTCTGCTGTCGAACAGATTTCTAGTGTAGAATTTGGTAGATTTATCATTCTCGAGTAAGTAAGAGTTTGTTCACCATCTTCTTACTCGTAATCCGAGATTTCCATCTGGTTTGTTCGGATATTTTTCTGAAGGCTTGTCAAGGGCTCTAGACATTGGCGCTAGGCCGGGAAGAGTAGCCAGCGTTGTTAGAAGAGGAAGAGGTCTGCTGTGTCTGTTTCGTCTGATGCTTATTTTATTCAAGTAGAAGAGTCGAGTTCTGGATTTCGTGCATTTTACAAAGGTGAAATGAGACTGAGGAGACCTTTATATCACTTGAGGTGACTAACATGATTCAGCACTGTTGTTAGGGTCTCATCTTCACAGAGCGCTTTGGATTATGGAAGACTTGCCCTTGATGTGTTTGTTATGGCGAATCAGTCCTACGTTATGTGCGGCCTTCGGAGCGAAATCTGAACCAGCTCAGAGCAGGGATATTACACAAATACTCTCTGTCAGTAATTGAATCGTGATTTCTACAAGGGATTCATAATCATTCCCGATATGATGCTATTTCAGTATCATGCTAAAGGCAGTATAGTCATTGCAACTCAACCGGCGACGAAACCTCTGGGGCATTACTATATTTACGGTATACTCTGTGACGAGTTTTGACACAAGTTCGGTATAGCAGGTTTGGGAAAGTCACTTCCCTTTGCTAGTAAGCTTTGAATGTTTCAAATGGCTTCTTACGAGAAGTTTCAGCCCCCCTCCCCCCCCCCGTCAGCCACAAATGTTCACAACATTCCTTAGCGACGTCTCAAAGTACGCGAGCTACTCACACATTCCAAACCTGGTTACCTCTTGCTGTCAAAAGTTATGCTGTCACCGAATATTTTCTTTCAGCCGTGAGAAACAAATCAATTGGGGGACCTTGATCAAATACACTTACAATTAGAAATTTCCCGCTTCAACTCAGATTTGGAGTAAATATTTCCAGATGTGCCGTGAGGAGCAGTAAAACAGGGAACTGCATATTGAAAAAATAATAAAGACTGTCTAAGAATGATAAATATATATTAGAGGGCTCTAAACAAGATTTTAGAATGTTGAAAAGTGATATAGCAAAATGCAAAACAAAACAAGGACGATATAAAGAAAATAGGCAACATCAGAGATACCCGAGCCCCTCTATCCTACAACACAGTAAGCAACCAGAATCCAAAAGGTAACAAAGGTCGAAGACGGAATTTAAGCAAACCAACTAGCAGTTACCACCACCAGCAGTAATACCCATAATCGCACCCAAACCTCCAGCAACCGCACTGAAACCACCAGAAGAGACCGCCGCACCAGCACTCAGAATTGCCCCCAGAATATTCTTCACACCAACACTATCCTTCCTACAATCCTTCCCAGAGTAGACCTTTATCACGACTGTATCCCGATCATCCCAACCGAGGACTTGTTGATCCGCAACCTGAATCTGTACCAAGATCTCCTTAGGAAACGTAATAGTATGTTTACAAGTTCCAAGGACCTTGTTGCCAGAAGGATACTTGATACATTCTCCCAAGGTATCCGTGGCATAGATCTTAGCATTCAACTGGTTCTTCAACAGATCCGCAACTTTATCAATACGATCCTCCTCAAAGTTGAGATCTCCTTCCTTTTCGGATCGGCGAACAGTGAAGGTCATATAAGCGCCCGAGTTACCGAGAGGGTACCGGGTATCGTCCGC
Source organism: Hymenoscyphus occultus (assembly GCA_900536445.1). Taxonomy (NCBI): domain Eukaryota; kingdom Fungi; phylum Ascomycota; class Leotiomycetes; order Helotiales; family Helotiaceae; genus Hymenoscyphus; species Hymenoscyphus occultus. Next base: position 10,397 of record UNPT01000482.1, read on the forward strand.
TGCATTGTTTGCCATGTGCGTCTTCAAGTTTCCGAAAGCCCCTTCGACGACGGTGGCGATATATCCATCTCTCTTTGGTTCATGGACCTCCTTGCCCGTCAGGACAATCTTTTCGGTATTCTCGTAGACAGTGAAGAATGTTCGGCGGATTTGACGTTCTTCCCGAGTGCAATAGTAATTGGCATAACACTTCTGATACATCTTATCACCGTAATCCTGCTTAATATCATAATCCGCATTGGCGTAGCAGCGGAATCGGGCTCCTCCAAACATTGCGTGGCCTGTAGTGTTGGCAGTCTTGTCTCCACGGTCTGTGATACCCCAAATTGTGACGGCTTTCTTGTCAAGTTGACCTTTGATGGGATTCTCGTATGTGCCAGTGGTCCAGTCGATGGAATGTTCTTTTGGACCTGGATTCGACGGGAAACATTCGTCGTCCTGAATTTTGGCGAGAACGGCGTTGTTGTAGTCTTTGTAGTAGAAAAGCTTGTCGCTGCTTCCGCTGGCTGAGGCGTCTTTAGCGTTCTTCACGTACTTGCTGCATTTCACGAGAAAGATGGCTTCGTCGGCTCGGACTTCCTCTTGACGTGGTTCGAGGTCTGGAATTACTGCTGCGAGTGCTAGAGGAGAAAGAGCAAGGAAAATGGTTGCGAGATCGTTGAAATGCATTTTAGAAGAAAAATGGAATCTAGATAATGAGAGTTTTTTGTTTTGAAGTACACTTGGATGTTGGAAAAGAGTCAAGGGAATTGAACTAGAAATCTGGGTTGATGATGGCAAATTAGGGAGGAAATACGTGACATATATATATCATTCTTGAAAAGCATAGGAGCACTTTTTCAATGCCAATTACAGCTATGAATGCCAACAATTGAGCTTACCGTCAGATGAGACGTTACAATACGAGAAACATTGCTGTAGGAACATTGTAGTTCACGGGTTTTGTCGGCGACCTCGATGAAGTTGAAGCATGTTCCTCGGATTTGCCGATGATTTCGACTTGGCATTTGCAGTTGGTAAACTTTTAGGTCCAAATCAGTTTCCAATTGAACATGAATAAGCGGGGAGGTACATACAGTGGTTTTACAGGCGCTTGCTATTGGACGAATGTAATTGTGCTGACATTTTTCAGCAGTGGAAAGAGCCTGCATTACTTCATCTTGGCTGGGGCTGGTGTTACTGGCAATTTACCCAGTACCGACAAGGGGATAGCACTTCGATGCATTATCTACAAGGAAGCTGAGCTTCGAGAAGCAGAGGCTGCATATTCTTCTGTAGCTTTGCTCAAGTGCTTGTTTACCGAGTATGCGAATCAACGTCGAAGTATCAGAAAGGTTTCTTGGCGAATCAGCTTCAGCTTGCTCCAAGCGCCACATTTTAGGCTGTGCACCTGCCAAACCAACGAGCGAGAGATTCTTCGCCTGGAGCTCAATTTCATCCGATGCGGTGTATGGGATTTTCAGCAACTTTTGGGGAATTTAAAGGTCTGTGGTGGAGCCCGCTTACAGCCCTATCATGTCGCCGAGAGGTCCCCGAATACCACACGTGCTTTGTACACAAATTGATCCTTAGTGCCTCAAAAGGAAAAAAGACAATGTGACTACAAACATTGATATGCGCTTATGAGACGCCGAAAGCAAAGACATCGAGATAGTAATCGCAAAATATGATTATTGGCAGAAGGAATGCTGCGTAGGACTCATTAAATCTATTTCCCCCTTCTATATTATATTATATTATATCAAGCTTTAGTACAAACTTTCCATCCAACCTTTTTAATCCGTGATGCAAATATAAGCACTGCAGCTATTGCGTTGCAAGCTCCACAAAATGCCGCTGGGCCTATCCAACCTTTTTTCAACAACAGCCCCGCAACGGGGTTTCCAATTAATGTACCAAATGCTCCAAATGCGTAGCTCATTCCCATATGAGTACCAACGAGAGACAAATCTGGTGATAGAGTGGCCAACGCTGGCCCAGTGACTGAAACAAAAGTCCCACTGAAGAAACCATAAAATAAACAGAACAAGATGAGAGTAGCCAAACTATGGATGGAAGTCCAGGAAAATGATATAATCGAACAGAATAGAACAAACGGAGCGATGATATTTATCGGGCCGATTGTGTCTGCGAAGAAGTTTGGAATAAGGCGACCGAGTACACTTGCCGCATTGACGATTGAAAGAATGTAGATGCTGAGATCTCCGTTCACAATCCCCTTTTCAACGGCGTAAGTAGTGATGTAGTAAAATGGAATATACATCCCCATAAAACCAAAGAAAGATCCGACAGAAAACAAAGTCCACGGTACATTTCGTAGTACTTTGAAATCCGTAAATGGGCGTCTTTGACTTGGGAAGACTTTGGCTCGCATGACTGAAACTGGAACCATGAGAGTTACAAGCATCATGAATGCTAGTACTCTTGTCGCCCAAGGGAAGCCAATACGCGGTTGAAGTTGACGAAACACAATTGGATAAATCACACCGCCTAAGAACAAAATAGTCAGTCAGCGAAGAATGGTGCAGGGACACAATGTACATACCAACAGAACTGCCTGTCGCGGCTATGCCAGTCGCAAAAGCCACTCGCTGAGTAAAGTATTGTGGCATGACTGCTACGCTTGGAAGCATAAGAGAACCAGCCCCTGCCCCGACCAAGAACCCTTGTGCTAGAATGAATTGCCAATACTCTGTACAGAGACTTGTCATAAACATCCCAAGGACACAGCAGAACGACCCCACCATAACCAATCCGCGCATGTACCCTGCGTCGTAAATAGGACCAGTGATGATGCCACCGACCAAAAGAAGTAGAAATGCCTGGACGGATCCGATCCAAGATATTCGAGAAGAGGTTTCATCTCGTAAAATGCCATTTTCGTAGTAGGTTTGGAATGCACCAAATGTATTTGCTATTCCCCTGCCCAGCAAAATGTGTTAATATAACTTCCATGAGGTCGAAGGCAATGTGTATAGAAAACGTACCAAGAATTAAACATTAAAAAAAAAGCACCCAAAACTTGTAAATAAGCTGTAAAAGTCTCGTCGCGCGTCTTCGGTTTGACAATGTCGGCTTTTTCATCATTTATGTTCGTAACATGTTGCCCTCTCTCCAAGCTGTCGTCGTTTTCCGAGCTTCCATTCTGGTATGCCATATTGATAGAGAGCTGGGTTGAAGGCTCCATCCCCGAAGGCAGGGAATTAATCCCTTAAGTACCTCCTCTGGTCTCTGTTGAGAGAGACTGAAGATATGTACGGAGTACGTACACAAACGAACGGATTTCTTACGAGTGCGATAGATGGGTTCGGTTCGAACGCTTTGATGCGACCTTGATCGATGCGACTCTAGGTATGTTACCGGCAGTTCGCCAAAATGGGTCGTCCTTCGCATATGTGGGTCAATAATGAGGAACGATGTTCGCTGGAAAAGAAAATCGGTGTCGCTATTCTCCTATGTGGATCAATTTAGGGATGATTTTCGCTGGAAAAGAAAATCGGTGAACGGGCGCGATCAACATTATAATTATTGTGGCTATTCTCACGTATTGTTCAGAGAGTGGGAGGCAAAAGCAGTATTTATGGGCTTCAAAAAATTAGATCAACAGACGAACGGGAGTGCGCCTCACACGGCATCATCCCTACGATATCGAGGAGGCCAATCATCACAATCTGTTGATATGGTGATATGCACTACGGAAGTAAACAGTCGTGTACTGAGTATTTCGTGAACGATTTCCAGGGTTTGGCTGAAGAAACAAACCCGGTCTGAGTCAAGTGGCAGGGTAAAGGGCCTATCAGATCCGCATAAATCCTCATCCGACGTTGAAACTCTCACGTGATTATCACGGCACTTCATAAGAAAACCTTAAAGACGTCGAGAAGAATTTATAGAAATGATTGACAGCAAGGTTTAAATTTTAAGACGAAAATGACGCGAGGGGTGGTTCGGTTCTCGCTTGCGCAAAAAGGAGGCTCAGGAGACACAAAACCAGAATGTACTCGGTACGTTTGTGTAGGACAACTTTGGAAAGAACTAGAATCCATTCACCACAAAGAGCTTGGGAATCATGATCTGTCAAATGGCAGTTCTAACTCAGGAATCACGGATTTGTGCTTCGCCATCTTCTGGAATGCTCAAACTGCGCAGCCACGGTTCTCATGGGGCCAATTAAAGCCTCGAGAACCCACCTGGTCCTTGCCATCAACACGTCACTCCCAACGCAGATAAACCCTCATAAATCCACAGAACTCGACCAACTTGATCGCAAAATTCCCAGACAAGCGGACTCCACCCTAAAATCGTTCTACTTCGTACGAACAGACAAAAGCCAAAATGTCAGGCCACTCGAAGAAACTTACGACGAAAGACTTCACGAAATCTGCTGGCCAAGTACTCCGGGATCTCCGCGACCTCCAAAAGACGGGCCATACCCTCCCCGATATTATTTACAACTACCGTATGGAAGATGGACGAGTTGTCAGAAAAAGATATCGTGAAGGAAGCCAATCGGGCAGCGATAGAGAGGATTCGGAAGACGAAAGCAAACTTCACGCCAGCAAAGCAAAAGCCAAGGCCGATCAGAATACGGCCGCCGCTGCGAAAATGGCTCCAGATGCGGGTGTGAAGGTATGGAGGAGAACCTCGAAAAGATATCAACCTGAAACGCCACGAAGCGAGATGCAAACCGATACGATGCAGGGAAGAGAGCTTCATGATATGACTGGCGTCGGAGTGGTGGGAGAACAAAGTGAGGGGGTCGTGGGTTCCAGTGTAACAAGAAAACCTGTCGGCAGCGCCAAGGCAAGACAAGAAAGGAGTGAAAACTGAAGAGTGTAGCGGTGGTTTGATAAAGGAGGTTTGCTGGGAGTTGTTTTGGTGGTAGGCGTATGATACTAATTTGCAATCACGATGATACATTGATAGACCTCGGGGGCTATGGGTATTTTTCCGGCTTTATGAATACAGGCCTGTAGGACAAGTCTCAAACCTCCTCCCTAGAATTTTCTAGTATTCTATGAGAATTTCTAAAGCTTTCCTAATTTTAGTCTCCAAATGGCTTCTCAATGTGGACATGCCAGTTTTTCTAAAGGATGATATCAACAAATTGTGAGTTAACCATTCAAGCACGTGGGAGCCGCCATTCCCTTTCTTGTCACTGCTGGAGTGAATTTGTTCGTGTTTCGCGGGTAACCGTCATCTCATTTCTGGGACTTGAATAGCATATAAATTAGCTTGACTCAAAATGATATTTGGCACAAGACATCTGACCACCGTTATCATGGACGCGAAACGACGCCCTCCTCGTTATTACCAAGAAGCCAAAAAGGAAGACTTTGTTATTGTCCACGATGAGACGAATCCGCGCGTTGCTCATGATAACTACGTCGAAGAGGACATCGTCGGCCTGAACGGTGTGGTCGAGTATGCAGACGTTCTGAGAGCCTCCGAAAAATTACGCCAAATATGCGAACTTCCTATGGATTCGAACCCACGAAAGGTTGTTAGAGCCGGGAAATCATTTGACAGATTCGCAGCAGCTCGAGCCTCCTTGGATGAAGCCCTGAGAGAGGATCTAGGCACCCGACCCCCTGCTGAGAGAGAGCAGAGAATCCATAATGTTCGCAAGGAATGGCAAGATGCCCGCGCCGTTTTGAGATGGGCTATATTCTGTCTCACGAGCCCTGAAGAGGCAGCCGACGTCGAGGATCGCTCCTACGCAAGGGATGTATGGAACCAACCGTGGGAGGAATTGAATATTGATAGCGATGCCCGAGAGACACTTCCAGATCCTTACACTGGCTCTGGGCCTAAAGCCCCTGGCTATGGCCCCAAGCTTTTGTCATATATGTTCTTGGCTGGAGAATTAGTCTATGAATTAACTGTGAGAGACATCAAGAGACAGCTGGGTTACCGTTGAACGAGCCTAGAAACGCGTTAATACTGATAAATTCTCATTACTTTGATTCCTTGGTCTTCTACTCATGAAAAACGTGCTGCTTTAACCAGATTCCCTGACTATTGGCACTTTACAATGCCCTGATTGCTCCAGAAAGTATACTCCTTTATCGATGTTTTCCAAAACTAATATGCATACATCCAAAGCCTCATCTTCCTGTGTTTAGTTTATCATATCCGCAAAGGGTTATTCTTGGGCTTAGCATACTTTATGTCTCTGTCCAAGCCAGCTTGGAGGTTCCGTTGGCATCCAAACCCCACACAATAGTTTGACATACTTTACGCAGAATGAGATTGAAAAATGAAGTTACTAAACAAGCCTCATTAAAATAATTGTAGACTAACTTTGGGTAAGTCCTGTGACTGGTGTCACTTCACGAGTCATCAGCCCACGTTGTCCATACATTTAAGCGACAGGCAACACAACGCGGAGGTTGCAAAAGACTCAGTTGCTAGTCTACTTTCACCTCTTGATCAAGACAATCACTTCAGAGAAATCCAGTAAACTGTTCTAGATTTAACACAGCGAGTCCTCAGTGGGGTAGGTGGATAACGTACACCTATTGCGCTGCTACAGTAGTTTCTGCGTCTTTAGCCCTAGTCATAGCGCATCGGATTTGAGCCGTAGTTTGAGCTGTAAACATGAGCCTCGTGACCTAGTTTGTAAGGTTCATGAGATTGATAGTAGTGTTATTGTCCGTGAAATGCACAGGGTTCTGTTTTACAGTGAATCTTTATTTGTATGTTTGAAGGTATACGTTATTAGTCTATGCCATAAACGGCGAAATGGAAACATGAGAACCGAGATATTACGGGATGCTCTGTCAGACCACCAAATCATTTTATCCAAACACACAGGTGATATTCGATATTTTAAATGCAACCACGTTCTAAAAGAAAGCAGCTGATAACTTTGAAATAATCTTTTAACAAAACCTCTCACAGATAAAGAGACACTCCTTGGCGATTCAGCGGAATATGAAAGGTTTTAGCACAAGTATACCATCAGTTAGGGATCCAAGAAAGTATGGCTTGCAGAAGTTTCTGTAGAATAAACAGACAATTGATTGCTAGTTCAAGGTGAATACTCTGATCACGGTCAAGAAGCTTCTGACATATTGTCAGGAGGTATTTCCTATTTACTCTATTCACCACTAGCTCGTTGGTGCGAGGATTGTCGATCATCGTGCAGGAACGTTGAGCCAAATGTGTACGAGTGTGGTCAAAGCCAGCAATTGTTCCAGTTTGATAAGACTGACAAATAACTTCAGGGCTCCAGACCATATGAAAACCCGCCCGATCTGCACTTTCAAATCACGGGTGGCTGTAAATGATCCCATGTTACAGTCTTCAAAGCCAGAAACATGACAAGCTCATTTGAACCAAATAATGGTAGAGCTGTCCCTGTGTCAGATTCAGATCATTCGCTCCCAGAAGAGCCCGAAGACGAAAACCCATACGGGCTTGTCAAATCCCGGACAGGTTGTATTGACTCTGGTCAAAGGCTCTTGTGCGCTCTAAGCCGAAGACTCAGTGAGCTGAAAAACAATCCAAACACCGTTAAGGATGCCAACATACTAAGACCCTTTCTCCAGCTTGGTGGATACAGTGGATACATAAAAGATTCTTCCAAGTTTGGGGGTGCAGAAAAGCCCCTCACAGGTGGAAGCGCTGGTTTTGAATGCATAACAACCGCTTTCGAAGATTTGAACCTGGATAAAGATATGCTCTTCTCACGCGCAACTGTGTACGCCAATGCCGATCAATCCTCTACGTCAGCCGACGAAATGAATGAGACGAGGAAGAGCTTAGTAGGCATGAGCTATTTCTCCCAATCAGGATCTGATGGAGTTATTATCGTAGTATTCAACAACATGAGAAAAAACAATATCGCATCTTCGAACACCAAAATTGAGCACTGGAGCGAGCTACTCTATCAAGTCATGAAGAACGTATATTCTGATAATGTTCCGGATATCAGATATATGCTTATGGATTCCATCAGCATTCGCAGTGCAAAACAACGCATCAACGAAGCGCATCTCCATCACCCAGACAAAGTTTTCAACTGGAAAGGCACCTTCAATCCTGAATCTTCTGATCCGAGAGAAGTGGAAACTTGCCAATCAATCGTGGGGAGTCCAAATGGCGTCAGTATTCCACGCCTGTTGATGGACTATCCGGCCAGCTTTGGACAGAAGAAAATTGAGAGGATTCACACGTGGTCAAAAGATTGGAGGACGGCTCTGGCCTTTGAGCTTGCGCATTCAGTGTAGGGAAGGGGGCCTATCTCAAGATAGAGCTGTGATCGAGGTTGAGTGTAGGAGAACATGGGGGTTGTGGCTTTTCTTTTGGTTTTGCAGTACTTGAATCATTACTACAGTAGATGGTGGTATGGAAGTAGAGTTGTTTGCGGGTTTGTATCAAGAACTATTTGGATCTATTCCAGAAGTGGATACACCCGTTATTTATCTATTGTACGAAAGGGCAAAAAGCCAGGTAAGTAAGAAGATGATACAAACGATACCCACTACCCTGTGAGAGGGTTTAGGGTTAGGATTATTTGCAAGGTTTTGATGTATAATAGAGAAAGGTCTGGTTGCGTAGCCAGCATAATGCAATGAAGATTGTGTATCCTGGATCAATACGAGTAAGTGAGAAGAAAAGTGGGGAAGTCAAGACTAGCGCTTCAGGAAAAGAGCATAACACACAAGAAACTTGCAACCAAACAAGAAGTCGCGCACACGCAACAATGAAAGTAACTTCCAATCTTTCACAGCGCAAGTGCTACATCATTACAGAATCACACATCCCCTTCTCCACGGTAAGTGACGACTACAACCATTCCGTATTGACGCGATATTGCAAGTGCAAATAATCAATCCTTTAATATATAGGAATTCTCCAATATACAAAGGAGTCGCCATGATGAACCCAAGCGGGCTGGAGGCTTTCCCCTTTCCACAGTCACTGGGCTTTAAGATATTTGTTTTCCGATCTTGGTGAATGCGTGCGCCCTCTTATCGAAGACACGCGCCAACCATCACCACCTCTATCCAGACTTTCAATACGGAGTAGACGAGGTTGTTACGAGTGTAACGGTCGAATACTGTAAGGCGCAGCTCGTGAGATCAAGTAGTATGCGGCGTATCCACGCGTGATCCACTACAGTATTCGGAAGGCGGGTTCGCGCCCAGGGCCCAAATTACGTTATGGAATTTGAGCTAAAAAAGGCAAACAACTCCGAAGAAACCGAGTTTCGAGATCGCATGCAAACCCAGTAGCCAGTGCTTTGGGAATATCCATTTTTTCCTTGGGCTCAAACTGTTGTGTCTCTGCATGCCAGAGTGGTTCTGTTCACATGTTACTAAATGGTACGCACGTATGAGATCAATTTCCTGAAGTCATTAAAAATTGCTTTATTTACTTTGCTATGTTGCTATATATCCATCCGAGGATCTCTCTAGCATGCAGTGTATGTCATTCGAGATGAGATGGTATCGTATCGTATAAACCCCAAAGAGAAAAAAAGAAACAGTTTCCAACCCTATTACAAGAATGTGTAGATAGTATGCGCACAAAATCAACTCTCAAACGTATTTTCAACCATTATCATATCGCCAATATGTTCAAACTCATTTAGCTTGCTTTCTCATGTTTTCCAACATCTTTCGAAGCTCCTCCTTCTCCTCAGGCGTGGCATCTTCAAGGGCGACAGGCTTTGGTGGCTCTGGAATTGGCTCAAGAACTTCTGGTTTTGGATCATGCTGCCACTCTTCGTCGTCGTGCATGATAATAGCTTTGCCATCCGCATCTTTGCCCGTTTTCCACAAGCCAAGGATACTGGGTCGTCTCTCCTGTGTATTGCCAGTCCCTCTTCTACTGCCAGGGATGCTCAGTCCCCCATTGACACTTCCTCTACTGATGGGGCTTAGTGGAGCATCATCGATCGCGTTCTCGTCGTCGTGCAGAAGAATGTCTGCACCATTCTCGTCCTTTCCAGGCTGCCACAAGGAGAGAATAGAGCCGTTGCGGCCTTCCTTTGGTTGTTCAGCTAGAGGAGAGTTGTGATCGGTCTTTGCCCAGATAGATTTGCGGCGGAGTTCTCGTGCAGCCCAGGTATCCCCTTCTTTGGTCTCTACGGACCAGTCTTGTGGATGCTCCTCATCGGAATCGAACTCGCCGTCAGCGTTGACGAAAGAGCCTCGTCGTGAGTTTTGTCCAGAGGATCTGGACCTTCCAGATTTGATGGAGGAAGCGGAGGTTGAAAATCGACCTGCCAGAAGATGTTAGTAGGTCGTTATTGGGATACTGCGATGCGGCATAACTCACGAATCTGTGAATTGTCAAAAATGATTTGCGGCGCGAGTGCTGAAGTCATGTTGATAGTGTTGTATGTATTGATTATGTGGGAAAGTGATGGGCTGTTTCTTTATGCTTCTGTATCGTGAAGTTGTAGTAGAGTCTTGTGAAGCTTCTTTGACAATAAAAAGGCTTTATGATGGGAGGAAGAGGGTTCTTTATACCCTCAGGGGGCAGCTCCCAATGGTATGAGAAGGGCCCTTGGCCTTGGCACTCATCAAGTGCAGGCCTAAGCCGCCCCTCTTCCCCGCCAAACCGTCCCCACCCATATAACGCTATGCCGTCATGGCCATTAGCTGGCCTTACGACGCCCGCCCAGCTCTCATTTTCACCAATCATCAACTGCCCATCTTCTGTCTGAGCGTGCGGTGTAGACGTCTCTCGTCTTCTCCGAGCTCATGGTTAAAGCCACATGGGGATTTGGGACCTCTTGGCCCCTCCTTTTCCAGCTCTAACCCAGTTGATCGTAACTCGATTATTGGTAGAAGTGCTTTGACTCGGACTGGGGGGCTTTTGCTTAATGGGGGGCTGAGTTTTAATCTTCCTAGTCTCGTTGTTGTTGCTGACTACCGATCACACAAATGCCGTTTGCAGTGGGAGTCATGCTAGAAAAGATCTAGTTTTCAGGCCATATCTCACTGGATCCTCCTTCCAGAAGAGGAGCTCAGTTCTGAGGTATGTACCTAATCAGAACTTGCTCGTTTTCGGTGATCCCTATCAGTAAATAAACATTTCCCACGAATGATCCCTGCACTAATCAGCATTCAGTGATCTACTATGACCCGGGTTTGTGGCATATGAAAACGGGGCTGTTGCCACACCACATCCCGGAAGTCGTTAGAAGTGCCAGGGCTGCGAGCGAGCCCACTAGAACTTACCAATCATGTGACACCGTAAGGCCTCGTGTCTCCATTCTTTCACGTACGATCTGATTTGATAGCTTGGCAGAGAGGCTCAGGTGTGGTAAGTTTAGATGGAAGACCCTAATAGTCAGTGCGTCTTCCTACGGCGCTGCGACATTAATTGTATCCCGAGCTTAACACTTGTCATGGAAAGTTCTAGTATCAAACTGAAGTTTCGGGGAGATTTCCTTATCGGCTGTAGAAAAGCTTTTTCGGGACAAGAGAACAGCACACATCACCGCGTATAAGTTTTGATAAGTCATTTTATTGTATATTTTATTATACTCAGAAAGATGAGGAAGATTAGGGCTTACTGTCGGTGTAAATGCATGCCAGCTGTTGTTGGAATATCAACCGTTATCTTTTTCGAGCAAGATCCTTGCGCCTTGGCGAATTTCCGCGGTCTTATTTCAACAACACCATCCACAGCCCGCGCTGGCCGGAAAAGTATATGTAAGTGAGTGCCGGTAAACTTCAATCATCATCAATTTGGAAGGTGGCGGAGAGAACGAGATTGATAACACGGAGTAGATGGGGATAACTGGAACTTCATCTCTATTTGATGTTCTTGAAAAGGCGGACTTTCGTTTCCTCCTAAGCGCCATGTGTACATACCGAACTTTTTACCTTTTCCCATGTGCGGTCGAGGAAAAAATAGACTTCAATACGTCGTATTCTTCGGAACAGGGTATTCGATTGTAGCGCTGCATGGAGACCGCAGAAAGTTGCTCAGCGTTCCCTTACCCTGCGTTGCTTTTGTTTTCTGCGAGGGCATTCCAGACGCTCATCGAATTATTCCCTAGTTTGCCTTAATACACGAGTCCCCATCGAAATCTTGAAGCCTGACCTTCCTACGCATCTAGCGGGCTCATGGAAGTTTTGACAAGATAAAACTTCATACGTCATCAAGACAATCCCACGTGATACACTTCCACAGACTTCAGGTTTCTTTAGACGAATATCAATCTTGGCTTTGTGGCTGACTGCTGATCTATAACATGATTGATGAAGATCGCATGAATTTTACAAACAACGTGGCAACCTTTTGATGAGGCTTTTATTAAAATCCCGAGGAAAAAGGAATCGCTTCCTCCTTTTGGGCAATTCAAAAACTTGGGTAAATATGAATGGCCAATAAACGTTCAAGGAGGTTTTGGAGGAGCTTTCACCAATCAAAAACACACCTATTCGAAGCTTACCAAAACATATTTGTGGCTACTGTGGGAATTGTTTGAAAAATATTGGGACAAGCTCTCGAGGCATCGAATCAAATCAGCCATTATTCCCACCTAGGCCACGGAAAACACAATTCTTATTACTTGACAGTTTGAAAACCAGTTCAACTAAGATCAGCTAAGATAATTTAAGAAATACCTGAGGTGCTGTATCCCCACTCATGGAGTCATGTCTCAGCTCAGGACAAGAAGCACTCAGGGAAGCGGTGTAAGAGAATTGTATCTTACCTCCGACAATTGGGTGCAAAAACAGGTTGGTTATTTGGCCAATTAATTCGACACCACAGTTTTAGCAGGAAGTACAGTACCTAGAAGTACCTAGACTTGGTGACTTGAAGCTTGCAGTTTGCAGCAGAAGTTTGCAAGCTGCTGTACCCCCCTGCTGCCCTTCCCTAAGAGTGGCAACAATAGCCTTGTAAATATGGGGACGAGGTGGTAGCATACCCCTTGCACACCACACCTACGCCGTTCTTGCGCCCTAAGTAGCGTACCATTCACACTCAATCCGATATATCGTTGGTCGCACCTTCCGTCTAAATGAAATTCTCATATCTATACTTTATCCCATTCCATTCTCACGATGCAATACTTACATCCACACCAAAATACAGTTAGGAAAGTTACGCACTTATCGACGCATCAAAACATCCTCATCATCACAAGATAACCCTGCACCTCACCCCCGCTCTCCAAAAATGCGACCCTTAATCCAAACCTACTACCTGGCTCTCTCAGCGGGGAACATGGCCCTTATCACGTTTTGCTGGGGTAAAATCCTAGCACCTGTCATACCCCCCAGACAACCATCCTTCGCCCAGACTATGTTGCAGAAAGTAGCGGGTCCCATGAATGATGGAAGAGGCTTGGCTCATGTGATGGGCGTCATAAAGCGATGGTAGGCTCAACATAAGATGACTTGGGGAAAAACTAAATTGGATTTATAGAAACACGATTCATGTTTGACTACCGGGAGATTTGTTATTGTTGATACCCATTTTGCTTTGATATTGGTTTTTGGCGTTGGGTTTGGGGACGGACCGTTGATCAAACAGGAGTAATAGCTCGTCTAGGCACAAGGGGTACTTCCAACTGCGGGGTAGATAAGGTGGGCTCAGCAACCCGACAACGTACGAGTACTGTACCTACTCGGAAGTCAATAAATTGCTGAATCACATCTGTTAGCTGGGGAAGTCCTCGTCAGAAGTTTTATGTACTAGTCTCTACATGTATGAACTAAATTGTACATTGGGCACTCATGCATCAAACAATAACCCCAACCTATCTTCATAGTCTCAAAACTAATCGGAAAATTAATCTCAACTAACCTATATCACCAACACCATTCATCACACAGTATCGTGTAATATTCCCACGTAGAACGCCCTCTCGTATGTAATATAAATGAATTTGCTGTGACTGGTGGAAGAACAATCCCAAGGCGTCATGATGTCACCGGCAACAGGGTAAATAGGAGAATGGAACTAACCAACCAACCAAAACTTCAAGAGGGCGTTCTGTTGCACTTCGCAGTTCGCCCTCATGCAAGGGATGTTGTAAGAAACGGAGATAGGGGCTAACGTATGACAAACATCGGAAAACTAACGAGGAGGATCATCTGCAACGAGTCTATCATCAGCCGCGATGAGATTGAAGAAACAACAACTTCGACATAGGCTACAGCAGAGGTCGCTGATAATCCACAGGGAAGGGTTTCTCGGTACCCAAGAGGTTAACTAGTAAAGGTCTTCATTTTGGATCTTCTCCGGCTTGCCGAGCCCCTAGATGAAAACGAAATCAGGTAGTTTGTGATCTAGAATAGTGATATATTGCACCTTCCTTCCTAATCTGAGCTGTATTTTGCCCTAGATAGCGCGAAATAGTCAAGCAGGTTGAGACGAGGCAACGATGTGAGGGAAGGAGCGAGGACAAAGATCTTTCGAAGTCGAGCAAGGGGGAAGGCACGAACTTGACCTTAAAACTCAACCAGCTATACCCTACCTATCCAGGACATTTGATTATAGTAGACCACCGACCCCTCTTTCTTAGAAAAGATATTCTCAAGCTTCGTTGCCAAATAAATCTAAAGTTCGCGAGGCCCTCTAATTAAGTTCACATCACCCCTTCCACCTCTATTAGCCCTTACCGTAGCCAGACTCTTATTAGCAGATAGATACCATGCTAAGAGAGAGCAAGCAACTTCAACTTCTTTCTCTCTCTGATTAAGCTTTCTACCAGCACCCTTAGAGAAATGAGAATCCTGACAGAAGAATTCACATCTCTAGTTCGTTCACAGTAGTAGAGTTTGTACCTCTATATATCGCAGCGAAATTGAAGGACCGATTCCTCAAAACTTATGATTCTATCATACTATAAATAGGTAAACTCTACCACTTATAAACTGATAACCTCGTCATACTTTCGTGGATATATCGATGGCTGTTGATTTCTTACACGTGTGATCTCGCTTAGGTTTATCGTTCATGGAAGAGTGGATGTTACTTATATTACATGAAAGCTTTTCGGACTGGAGAATACTAGTACTTCAATGTCTGAGTGTAATAAACTTTTCAATAATGGGCACATCTTAAAATGACGCCATGCTTCGGAGCTTATATTCCGCCCTCGTCACTATATATTATGATAGTACCTAGCACTAAAAGTCTATCGTGTCTAAGCTGTCAAATCTCTCCTGTAGTGACTACAAAGTTTCAGCGACTATGAAAAGAAACAAGTATGCCCTTTATCTATCGCAAGCCTGTCATTATATTCCCTGCTTCCCGTACCTGTAGCAGTTTCCATCACACTCGCATTGCTCCTTCTGGTGGCAGAAGCAGTCTCAATCGCAACTTTCATATGCACTTCTTCCTTAGTATAGAACTTAAGGCCATACACGTTCGATGGTGGTCGCCGCTCCTTAAACCAAGCCTTACCCTCCCTAGCGTCGAATGATTGAGATCAATCCAACTCAATCTACATGAAGGTCCTAGGGTTGGCTTCCTCTGCCATCTCACCTGCCACTCTTGCTGATGTTGCCGATCCCACCAATGTGACAATTCGGCCATCGATCTTGTGAAGATGTGGAAATGGCCTAAGGTCAACGGACCAGCTACCACTATTGTTCCCCCAGCCATGACTTGAAGTCGCTATAGGCGCGTCAGAACTTTTGCTAAGTAGTCTTCCAGACCCTGAAAGGATTTCCTGATGCAATTGACGGCCTGTGAGTGGTAATGGCACCATGTTTTCCAACTCTTTCTTGAGAATTTTGGAATAAAATTGACTGCCACTATAGCTCGGACCTTCTGGAATCACAGCCGCAAGCATTTTACGTGTATATTGTCCGCCAAACTGCTGCAGTGTCCAAATGGCAACAATCGATGATCATCAGGGAGTCGTAGTTCGCATCTTCAATTCGGCTCTGTGTTAACGTCCAGTTGACGGCTGTGCTGTTTTCGCTTGGTGCTTTATCTCCTAGATATCAGATCTGTTACAGAGTAAATTCCAGGTAATACAGATTTACGCAACTCATACGTTATGTCCCTCCCAGCTGAGTTCCATGGCCTTTGTGACCGAGTTTCTGCCCCATGCCATCCATATACGATGGCAATTTATCAGTAGAGTATCCTGGTCTTCGTGATCATTAACAAACTGTTGGATCTTCTTGGCTAGATTCTGACGACATGTGCTCTTGTCATCAAGGATCCTCCAGATTGACTCTATATCGAAGTTGAAGCGATCTCCAAATACATTACTGATCTCCAAGAGTTCTCTAGTGATGTCCAAAACCTCTTCTCTAGCTACTCCTTTCGTTGATATCTATGCCGATTGAACCTGGAGCATCTCACATAAGTGGCAAAACGGAAACCTTCTGTAGCTATTGCGTTGTATGGCATCTTTCACGACCATGTTAAGATTCAGCTAAGCTATAAAATTTGCTAACAAACGCTCTGCTCCTGGCTCGCTAAATTGGTCAATTTCCACGCTGGGAGCTTTTGAATTTTGAGGAATGTTATCGGACTAATACCTCTTGTCTGAGGTACAGGAGAATCTTGGAGAAACACTTTAATGTAAAACCTGATACCGTTAGGTAGGAAGGGGATAGTAGGAGATGGGTACGGGCGGACCTCTATTCTCTAGATCTTTGCAGGCGCAAAATCGCCAATCCAAATTGCCTATTTTTCTGTATTCATATCCTCTAGGGTTGCTCCTAGCATCACATTGATGCAGACCATGCGTAATATAGGATTCTTGCAGCGAGTGGCAAGTTTGGAGAAGTTTAGGTATGCGGATTGACCCACGATTTCGAAGGGTTGGGGGTGGGGGGAGTGGGGGGCAGTGGGGGGAAGTTCCCATATATCGGTATTTTGTAGAGCCTGGTATTGGTATCCGAGATAAGAAAGATTCTCGTTTCTGAGTCGCCTGAGATTTCTCATTAGGATAGAGTTGAATGAGTGAAGCCCTAGTGTGGTAGTGTGAGAGTCCCCTGCTGAACGAATGGTTTCGAATACGCCTCGATAATACTGTTGGACATAACTTAACGTATCTCCACTGTAACAACTATAAAATATGACCAAAAAATCCTCGAAATATCAATGTCCGATTTGGATCGGGCTGAAGTCTATCGGATGCGCGGCTGATTCAAGCCTGTTAATCCCGCGAAGACTATATTATTCGGGGTCCTCGTCCCCATATCCCATATCCCGTTTAATATATACAATTAGCTCTTTCTTTTCGTCTCTGAGTCTTACCCCAATATCTAGTAAATGCTCGGATATTTGAAAGCCACAGTTTTCTTAAAACATACTTGAACTTCTTGAGCTTGGTCTTTGAAAGTAGAACGATCAGTTATATCCCAGAACAGTAAAAGGACGAGACCTTCGTTCTAATTTGAGGGTGCATTTAGAAATGCTTTATTAGAGGCACTTCACAGCCAGCGTATGAAAGAACCACTCAACTACACGATTAGATTATATTAGAGTAGCGGATTCCACTAATATAGTAGTAACAAGTACTAAATTCAACGAATTAGCCCTAGTTCGGAGGTTAGAAGCTAGGAGATAGCTTCGCTTCACCTCGTTCCTATACAAGTGAATTAATTTAAAGCTAGTAATAAGCAACTACCCGGTAACATAATCAAAAACCATACACTAGTCTTCGTGGCTCAATTGTATTAGCGCCCCGGGTTTACTTTGTGAATACGGTGGCATACTACCGTAGCAATACGGAATTACAGTATTAGGCGCGACCATACTAATTATAGGTTCTAAGGGAATACCCCTCCCCTCTTGAGATTGCCAACAAACTTATACTAGGCCAAATCCCAGGTGGGCCGATTCCCATATATCTTTTTTGGCTTTCTTTTTTTATGCCCCACTTTCGCTTAAATGTGCGGTATTTAAGTCGACCTTTTAGCTAATCAAAGGCTATAGTACTGTAGCACACGACCTATCATGGGAGTCAATGGTACCTTATTGCCTCTAAATCCTATTTCATTTTCCCCCACCCGGGTATCTAAGGGGGTCAAGGGCAATGCCCAGGCGTGAGAATATACAGATTTAAGAATCTCTTCTCGTTAAACCATGCTAACCATAAGATAATTGCTTCCACCATGTAGAGAGATACGCGACTCACTGCTCAAGTGCGATGAGGGCTAACGCTAATGAATTGGTTAATGTCTCTCTCCTCCCTTTTAGCGATACCTCACAGTTCAGGTATCTTCTTAAGAAGCTGGGACAGCAGTTAATGTACCCTCTATGTCCTCTTACTGTCTGGTGTTAGTAAGGTCTGGATTGAAAGTAATAACAAACGTCAAAATAAGTACGGGAAAGTATATAGGCGCGATATAGTGGTGAATATTATTACAGACCCATAGAATCCAAACATAGAAACCAAAGCATTCCCATCCGTCGTGATGCCATGACTGATCAAGGGATCCTGCTTTCGCAATTCTAAATGAGTACGGTCAAGTACACAAGCTCAACAATGATGGTAGCTTCCGAGGATTATGGATTATAAATTGCCCGGTTAGCTTCAAGTGTCTCCCATAACGATCTATGATTTTGGTTATACGATCGACGTTTGAGATTCAGGCTCACGATGTTCATTCGCTTGTGGTGTTTACTTAGATGCGAATCTACTAATTAGAATCTACTTGTATCGTCCAGGGCATCGAAATAAGACTAATTTATAGTTACTAAATTTTTAATTCGCAACCCGAGAAGATAAAGTTAACTCAACATTTTTCAAGAAAAGGGGAGGCTGGGATTCCTACTTTATTGCTCTAAAATTTATGATAAAATAGATCATAGAATGCCACGCCTCCTACATTTAATCTAACGAAATAATCTTTCGATTCTCATACCTAATGCCATAATCTCACCCTTACTAAGAAGAAACTTTCCAGATTCTCATTTTCTCATTCTCCATAATATTCCTTGGTTAAATCTTTCGGAAACAAATGCCCTCCACTCGTGCACTCCTCAAGGTTCTACTTGAAGGAATATACAATACATACTTCATGTTTAGCTATCTTTGGAGCTGAAAATTTGATCAGCTTGGCTGGAAACACATACAATGGTTATGCACGAGTCTTAATACGTTTGATAGCACAGTAGCTTGATGACATAATGTTTCTCCTCGTGTATTAGCACGTCTACTTATCACATATATATCTAGAAGACAATAACCTCTGGAATGATGATTTCAAGCTTAAGGATTTCCAACTTTCTGCATGTCAAAATTAGACCCAGAGCTCTATATAAAAATGGCGAGTAAAAGCGGTGCGATAGAAGAAACAAAAAACTAATAAGCGATTTAAATTCCAGATCCATGACATTATACAAGAAGCCTAACTAGTTTATGCTCAACATCAGATGCGTGGCGTGTATCCTATACTAATATATGATTTGCTATCACTTAGTAAATATGGTGAGAGTGACGTGTTAACTGAGATTATAACATAAAACCCCCCTATATATCTCGCTTAGCAACCCTTCCAGACCAGAGAGATAAAATCCTCAAAACATCCACAAAGTCGACATAAGGGGATACGATAACTATGTCAAATTACCCCTCAAATGCTTGGAAACGTGGCCTGTTTGCCAAACTACTTTATTCTGCAGAAAAGATATGATAAGGGTGACACGTCTATTCTACCATGAAGCTGGTTTAATTCTTGCAACTTTCATTTCAATAGAGAAGGCATATCTCTGCTAGTCTATGTTTACACCCTACGTGTTTCCAAGAGTTCGCAATTGAACAAAAACTACAAAGTTAGAAAAAGAAAAGATTAATACTCACGTATCTAATGCTAATCCAGTTTACCTACCTAGATCAGTCTTTATTTTATATTAGTCAGGAGTTTAATGATATAACCTACCTAGATCAGTCTTTATTTTGTATTAGTCAGGAGTTTAATGATATAACCTACCTCCTTCCACCTCCATTTCCGTCAAATTAACTCAAGCTATCTCTATATTATAAGACACTATACTAACTCATCCACAAAGGGAAAAAACAAGAATCTATTTTTCATTATTCGAAATACAATTTCTTGGTAATAAGGGCCTGTTTAGATTAGCGATTAAATTAGCGATTAATCGATTAATCGCTAATTTAATCGCTAATCTAAACAGGAGGCGATATTGTTTCCAAAAAATAATCGTAATTAATCGCTAATTTAATCGCTGTACAAATTTATTTTGCCTGATTTCGAGCTATATTTCGCGATTAATTCTATATTCACGTATTATCGCTCCTTGTACCTACACCCTATAATAATAACCCTTCGAGTACTTTCTACCCTCCCTCTATAATAATACCTTAGGTACTCTTACAATGCCTTAGACTATGTACAAAAGCGATTTAGACGACGAGTTTAATAGAGAGATAGTATAAATAGCTAGCGTCGTTAGTATATTAGTAGCTGCGGATATAGACAATAGTACCGGAGAGCTAATATTCTTAAATCTTGTGAAGGTTCGATTTCGAGTTTTATAGTGAATGGATTCGCTTGAGTGAATAGGGGTATTCGGCCGTAGCTATTTAGTTAGTTCCACCGCGAGGAGTTCTCTCCTTCTCTCCTTGCGGACAATCTAATCAATATCCCACCCTGACAAATCTATATGCCGGAAAGGAGTATATAGAGGAGGTTATAGATAGAGGAGAAAGTCGAATTTAAATGATAATTCGCGTGTCGTAAGTACAACTTTAAGTTATTATTATCTACTAAATAGTAAATACTAGATAGCTATATTTACCTCTAAGGTCCGGTCTATTAATACTTTAAATAGTAAATATATAAGATTTAATTGTATTTAAGCTATAAAATATATTTCGCGATTAATAAATTAATACTAAAGTTAATCGCAAAGTTAATCGCGAAAGAAAAACTAATCCAAACAGGCCCTAAATACTTATAGACTCCCACGTGACTCCCTAATTACAATTCTTGTACTATTCAGCGTTCGGCAACTGGAATTCCATTCCATTCTAGAGGGGGGTTTTAGAAAGTTCTATTCCTTTTATAAGAAGGTCTAGAATTATTCTATTCTATACCCCCGATTCTATAGAAATTCTATAGAATCTTTCACGTGACACGGAGAAATATTACTCTAGTCTAGCTAACTAATTAGAAGCCTAGGACTTATAGGGTCTGTATATATTAGGAATACTTATAGTATTAAAGATTAGAGACGAATTAACTATTGTTATATCACCTTTATATACCTCTTAAGGTAGATAGAGAGCCTCGGTATTATCTTCTAAGCATGTTTTCTCTAATAGAGGCCGGATTATTATAAAGGATATATTATATATTAGCAGCGAGAAGGTTAGGTAGGTTGTACCTTTAAGACTAGGGTGTTATTCCTAAGAAGTTTTTAAAGTAATTAAGCGAGGAAGAGATTAATATAATTATACCGGATTAAGGATAATCAAGTATAGGTCTATAGTTAATTAATATTTACTTCTTTTAAATCCTACTCTCTAATTAGTTAGTATGTTTTTAGTATCTGTTTTAGAATTCTATTTTCTATGGAATTCTAGAGCCTTTTTAATAGAATATTCTATTCCTTTTTAAAGGTGCTCTGGAATTATTCTATATAGAATAGAATTGCTGGAATTCCATGGAACCTGTTCCATTTGCCGAACGTTGGTACTATTAAGAAGATCCTGGAGAACACATGAGTTTCTTGATATTATAATCGACAGGTAATTAATTCTCTTCACGTTTTATCATTTCCCCACACTTGACGAGATCACAATAGGATCTCGCTTCTGTAAAAAACCAAAACCAAAAACAAATATGAAAACAAAACAAAGTAAGGCCTTTTTAATAATAAAACCCATCTCTAATCTCACCCCTCGTCCCTTCATTCCCATCTTTACACAATCCTCCCTCTCCTCTCCACAACCCCAAGACATAGATCCACATCCCACCCAACCCCCCAAATTCCCAATCTAGCTAACCTTAAATCCCATATATCCCCCTAGAAGTACCACCATACAAAACTCCACATTCCACTTCATCCCAACAAACGATCTCATAATCTCCATTATATCACAGCTTCAGAAAAGAGAGGATAACACGTAACTTTGAATTCGTAGGCGAACCACGTGTTAATAAACGATTACAAGTTGGAAATCTACTTCAAGATATTTGCGTAACGTGGTTAAGGGATGTTGACGGGAGAAAGAGTTCTGAGGGGGAGGATTTGAATAATTGTGTATATACGTACGTTGAAAGGTGTGTGGAATGAGTATCGAGAGAGATGTTCTGTTTTGGAAATTGAGATGAGAATGTTTAGACTACTTGTTAAGTTAGTAGGTATCAAAATGAAATGGGTCGTCTCTAAATAGGAAGAGGACATCTGAAACTTCTATCCTTCTTATTAAGACTCGAATGAAAACTCAACCTTTTAAAAGCACACATGACAAAACCCCAAAACAGTGACACAACACCATCCCCCAAAAACAAACACTCAACCCCTCTCAAAAACCCCCTACCCAACCCTCACCCCCCCTCCTCTCCAACAACCTCAACCATCACCCCCCTAACCCTCCCCACACACTCCCCACTAACCCCCAACCCCCTAACCCACCCCTCCACACCCCCCCTCTCCCTCACCCTCTCCAAAAACATCACCATACTCTCCCTCCTCGCCCCCACCATCCTGGCCGCTTTTTTTCGACCCTCCACCCCCTCCCCAATAACATCCACAAACCTCTGATTGCGCATCAATCTCTCGACGGTCTTCTCCCTGCTCGAGGCCAGACCATGATGCGAGAGCGCGTATTCATCCGCGATTTGGGAATCAGGGACGCCAAGGAGGGAGAGGAGGAGGGCGGTGAGGATGCCGGTGCGGTTGTTGCCTGTGGTGCAGTGGAGGATTGTTGCGCCTTGTTGGGTTGTTTGGGTTTGGTTGTTGGTTTCGTTGTCGGTTCCCGATTTTTTCGTGTGGTGGATTTGGAGGGAGGCGAGGTGTTCCAATAAGGGGATGAAAGATGGTTTCGCGCTGTGTTCCATAATTTCTTCAAATGCGGCGACGATTCCCTGATATCCATTTTGAATTAGCACTCTTATTCCCCATCCCCTCTCCATACCCCCATACCCCCAAAAACCCTCCCCCCAAACAAACACCCTCCCCCTCTCCCCCCCAAAAACGTTCCCACCAGAAAAAAAAACAAAAAAACAAACCCACCTCCCCAACCCCACAATACAACCCATACCTCCTACCCGCACTCTCAGGACTATACATCCCCACCTCAAAAACCGGACACCAAACCCTTTTCGTCCCCTCAACCTCCCTCACACCCCCCGCTCGCTCGATCTGTGGGATACTTCTTAGGTCGAGGATGGTTTTGACGTGTAATTCGTCTTTGAGTTTGTGTTCGCCTTGGGTGGTTAGGGAACCGCTTTTGTTTGGATGAGAGTTAGTTCTTTGGGTTGGATCGAGGAGGTGGAGGAGTGAGGGATAAGGAGGGAAGGGGAGGGAAGACATACAAATCCGGTCCCCTGTAAAGAATGCCTTTCCTAACCTTTCCTTTGATTCTCCTTCTCCCTTCTCCATCTGCTTCTATCCCATCACCCTCATCACCCCCCCCCTCCTCCCCTCCAACAACAAGATCAACATCAACATCAACATCCCACCCCCCCACATCCCGGAAATTACACAGATTCTCAATCTGTACAAAAGGCGGCTGGGAAGTGATCTCCGCCGCTTTCCTCAGATCCTCTTCCGTGGTTAGGGGACCGTTGTCTTCCATCTTCTTTCCGTCCTTCAAACACCTCTTCCTGTTTGAACAAAGAAGCCCGACTCCGCTGTGCTTTAATCTAGCAAGAAGTTAATTTCTCAAAACCCCTTCAATCTTCAATTTGAGCTCGCAAGCATGCAATATCAGAGACACAGCTTGGTGTCGACTCACGACCCACGAGCCAGAAAAAGATACACAGTACTCGGGACAATAGAGTAAACGACAAGAACCCCAGTTCAAAACGAGGATCAAATCAAACTCAACAGAATTAAGACAACAGAATTAAGACAACAGACATGTAGGTAGGTAGGTACACCCAAAAGACTTTATGTATATTGCTTGTCGTTGAGAACAGGGAAGCACGGCAAGGTAGGTAGACCCCGACCCCACCACACCCCGCTAGGATCGGGTTCCCAAACCGCGGGGTACAGTACCGTCCCACCTCACTTTACTAGGTACCTAACCTTGGAATCCTTCCATACTACCCCCTACCCTACCCTACCCTGTCCTATTCTTCCAACTGTTCTACCTACAAACTCCATACCAACCCCAAAACAATAAATCCCTAGTAACCACACACAAAAAAAAAAGATAACTCCCGCATTATCCAACCTCCAAACCAAAACCTTCCAAAAAAAAAAAGCCCCCCCCCCCCAAAAAAGAACCTCACAGCATCTTAAACAAAACCCATGAACATCTTCTAGAACAATTCACCCTACTATTTTAAGTACCTACTTAACTAACATTTCCACAATCTATCCCTTCTACTCTAGCTAGTTACAATTACAATTAAAAAGGTATAAACATTTTAAAAGATTAAGAACCTTTATTTGAAATAACCATTTTTTTTTTATCAATAAATGTTCTCCTATATTCCAATAAATACAGTATATAGACTATAGCAATCTTATCCTAGCCAGTAATTCCTAACTTCCATATACCAAAATCCCC